>PPHD01023110.1:0-12585 GCA_002909625.1 Bambusicola thoracicus | reverse complement strand
TGGCGTAGCAGCAGGTGATGAGCACCAGAGGCAGTAGGTATCCTACTAGCAGGATTATAACCTTATAGGTCTGCTTGGCTGTTGAGTCCTCTGCCCAATTCTCCCAGCAGAAGGAGCTGTTGGGTGCTTGTTGATGACCGCTCATAAGGGCCTGGTGCTGGGCCACAGGGATGGCAATGAGTAGAGACAGCAACCAGATTACACCTACGCCGAGGGCAGCGTTGTGCTTGCTGCAGATGCCAGATGAATGCTTGGTGTGAACCACAGCAATGTATCTGTCCACAGACATAGCCACCAGAATAAAGATGCTGACCAGCATTGTTGCCATGGCCAAGTAGTGGACCAAGAAGGCACCAAAGATCCACTCTGGCAGGGTGTAGATGGTGGCCTGGAAGGGGACACAGAAGAGTAAAAAGGAGAAGTCTGCAATGCTCAAGTTCAGGCTGAAGATATTGGTGGCACTGCGTGATGAGCGTCCCCCAGGCCAGAGGCGAACCAAAACAACCAACACCAGTGTGTTCCCCACCATTCCCAGCAGGAAAATCAAGTCGAAAAGCACTGGTACGATCACCACCTCAGGACCTCCCTTGGCAGCCCCTGACCAGCATGGTGGGGCTCCTGTTTGATTAGTCTCAAGGCTGCACTTTCTGGTGTTGACCCCAAAGAAAAGCACAAAATTGTCTTCCTCCTCCTCCATGGAGCTAGGCTGTTTGGAGACCAGGAAGCAGTTGCTGCTGCTGTGGGGAAGATCTGCATTTGTTAATGGTGTCCGGAGGCTGAATTTTTCCAATGCTCTGTGCCCTTGCTTTGGGGAGCAATTTTCTTCAGATGATTCTTCCAGATTCTGCATCTTCCAGGAAGTGAGACAAAGGGTTCTGAGGAACTGGTCTCATCTAAGAGGTCTGGTAGTTGCTGATGGAGAAGATATTGTGACAGAGGATAAGTCTGTGCCAGGAGGGCTGAGAATGAAGCAATGGTAAAGCAGCAGTAGCCTGGATTCCTCATTCCCCTCCTCTTCAGCTTCCCTCCCACGCCACTCCCTGGAGCTGTGCCTGTTGTACCTGCTTTCCAGCTCTGCTTGGAGCTGAGGTAGCAAAAAAAGTGCTGTCCCTGACCTGAGCCTTTCAGAGGATAATCCCTATCAGCTCAGTCTTCATATGATATTAGACAGGAGGGGAAAAAAGCAAAAGCAAGTTTTTATCCAAAGGGATAGATGGAGCAGCAGATGTTAAATGATTGTGTGTGCAATACTATAAGGAGCAGCATTGGAACTGTCTACATGAAAATAAAAGAAAAATGCTAGTCTCTCTCTCTCTCTTTTTTTTTTTAAATCAACAAAGTAGTGTTTGTTATTTATTTCAGACTTTAATGTGCACACATTAGAGCACGAAGCAATTTGGATTGTGGTGCTGTCAGCATAAAAACCCAGAGAAGCCTTAGATTCAGCATCTTATTCCTGCCTCTTTTCAGTTCTTTCCAAATCCCTTTGTGCCTCAGTATTAATGATTCTTGTTGATCCATCTGGGCTCAGCCCAACAGTACCAAGAGCATTTGCTCTGGAGAAAGAAAGTCTCAGTCTCAGCAGCTGTGAGCAGCTGTAATATTCACTGCTAGGGAGAGAGATGGATTTTTTTTAAAGATGTTTCATTATGCATTAATGGCTTAATTACTGTGTTTTTGACACTTTCATATAGAAAAAGTATGCATGTTCTAGAAGGCACTAAGCAACTTGTTTTTGATAGTCTGTTTCCTTTTATTTCTGAAGAGATTCTGTGAAACCTAGAGGCAGGGAACAGCGAACAAAGTTCAGGCAAATATTAACAGTACTTGCACAGTGACTTGTGCTTGCACTGTAGCCCCTTGCATAGAAGCATACATCTTTCTGTTTTCAATGGTTCCAAGTTTAGAGACTAGATCAAAGCGAACCCTCTCCAGCTCCTATGAATAAGGAGATTAGGGTGGAGGGAGTCCCTTAATTTTTAAAACAAACTGCAGAAACAGAGCTACTGTGACTTGTCTCGTGTTGAGGAAAGGTAGTGTTGCCTCACTTAGCCTGCTTGCATAGTCTTGTTTAAAACCTGTTGCAAAGCCAGGCTCTGTATTCCTCCCATACCCACATGCACCCGTGGTTTTGAGGCTGGTTATGGGGTGAGATGGAAAGCAGACAGTGAGAGGTCTGAATTGCAATGGAAGATGTACTTACCTTTGTTGCGTGCCACTGAGTGGATTGCTGTGCTCGAACCAGCCACCACCTCCAGACAACGTCCTCTCTCTGCAACCAGTATTAGCTTCCACCTGCACCTCTATGGGTCTTTTGCGCTCTGGCAGCTCTGCTTACTGAGGCATAGCAACTTAGATGCTCCTGTTTAACTGCTGGGATCTGCGCTCTCAGCTCGCAGACGCCTGCTTCAATGCATAGGTTTCAGGGACCCTCTAAGCCCAGCGTTATGCCGAAGATTTGAGTGCCATCTGCCGGCATTTCACCTCCTTCACTGCTTGCAGGTTGCTTCTATGCTACTCTGTGCTCTTCCTCCCTTTCAAACATTCTCTCCATCTAGTCATTCAGTAGCTAACTTCATCTGCTGTTTTTGTTTGTTTAGTGAGCAGTCATACCAGAAACTATTAAGAAGAACCCACAGCAATCAGAGTAAACGCATGCTTTTTTTTTTTTCTTATATAGGATTTGAGCCGAATAATAAGCAATTATAACACAAGTGCAAGGGATTTGAGACAATAGGTGAAGGAATTTGCATATAATCTGCAGAACAAACACAGCTTTACAGACCTAAAAGCTTGTATGACATGCTACTCAGAAAATAGGAACAAGACAGCAAAATTCTGCTAACAAGGAGGTAGGGATTTTAGAGTTCGTCAGATTTAAAAACAAAATTTTTCAAAAACCTCCAGAATCCTTGTGTATGGGAACTGTTGGGTCACGGCCTGAACTAATCGAGCACCTGGGGAAAGGACCCAGTCAGTCCTGGGAGCAGAGGTGAGAGCAATTCAGCTGTGTGATAGGAAGTGGTGGAGCCTGGCTGCGCCTCTCTTAGATCTCATTTAAGGGCTGACTGCTACTGAGGAAGGATCTCTTTCTGGAGATCTCACCTTGGTGAAGCTTTTCCCCTGTGAGCCTAGAATCTTCTGATATCAGTGAGCAATCTTTTTCCCTTTTTTTATGGTACTTTTCTGTTGTGCTGGTTTTTCTGTCATCACACCTTTGTTCTAATGCTTTTCTCATTTTACTGATCTGCCTAATTGCTACACCTTGTAAAGCAGTGTGAATATTCTGGATGGGAAGCATTATTGACCTGCTGTGTATCCAGTAAATCGGGTGGGAAAAACTCCGCTTGTCTTCAGTAGTGAGCTGATACACTGCAAGTCTGATTTCAGGTGGAAGGGGGCTGCTGTGGGAGCACTCCTGGCTAGTCTTACTTGGAAGGAAGTAATTTCCCTTGGTTACTTACACACTGCATCAAAAACCTATCCTGAAATTGTGCTTACCATGACATTCAAAAGTTCTAAAAAAGGTAAAGGCTTCTGATTCCCTCTTTCTGTTATTTCTCAACTACTTCAAGTGGTCTGGTTTAGATAGTGTGATATTTCCTGTCCGTGAGAATTCACAGCCCAAATGCTGTGGTAGGAAGCTGACCCTGCTAACGCATAAGCCATATCTATTAGTTCAGCTAGATGAAGGAAATCAAGTAACTTTAAGTGCTAAAGCACAAATAACAAGGGGAGATGTAACGTTTGGCTTGCTGGCACCATCCACTTGGTGTGTGGTATTATAAAATCCTAAGCACTTCTACTTGAAATCCAGAAACCATGAAATCAGTGTGAACCAAGCTATGTGAAATAGCTTCACAAATTCTGCTGTTCTTTAAAAAAATTGGCAGATATCATCTAGATCAAGACTGAAATGGAAGCCAGATGCAGTTACCAGTATATGAGCTGATTTTAGGGTAAATGAGAGCATTGGCCTCACGTGAAGAATTACTTACTAAACAGCTATTAGAGGTCTTGCAGAAGAAAGACAACATTGGACCTGTCATAAAAAATTAGCACTCACACAGTTAGGAGAATGAAGGGAGAAGTCAGTACTGGGAATGAGGGTTAGGAGAATAAAGGGAGAAGTCAGTACTGGGAATGAGGGTTGGAGGAAAAAAATCCAAAACATTAGAGGGCAATATTAAGTGGTAACATCTTTAGCCTGTGTAGGTACAAACCAATTTGTCCATCTTCTGATTGCTAATGGGTGCTTCAGCTCCTAATTATGCTGAATACCAGGTTGCAGATCACTCTTACTGGTTTTGTGATTGTGGCTCAGCTTTTTGATGCCTCTGCATTAGCAGAGATAACACTCTTGATTTTTGAGTGAAAGGAGGCCACTCAAGCCTCATATTGAGCAGAAGTCTTACTGTCATGCTCCTTTCTCTGAAGGAAGTGGACTACATCTCAGACCCAGATCCATTTAAAAGGAAAAAGGCATCCAGCCGCAAATGTCCAGTTCATAGCCCAGAGTTTAGCATGTCTTCATATACTGTGCTCTTCAGGCAAGTGAAGTCACAGTTATGATGATGAATCTTGCTCCCTTTTGAAGTGTATCAATTAGATCTGAGCATGTTACTGAGCTGTAAAACTCTTTTCTGGTAAAAAGGATTTAGATTTAAAGCAATTGAGAAGATAGCTCTTTCATTTTAATTGATGACAGTTTCCAGCACAGCTCCTCTGAGCCCTGTGATGTTGCCATTGAGACAGTATAATTAGGACTTACAAAAACTTGAGGTTTATTGGTTTTTATTTTTTATCTTTTAGATCAGTTAGTATTATTTTTCTCTTTAATAAGATTTAATCACAGCACTGTTTGAATAGGCTTATTGACTGGCTTTTGGGGTATACTTTGTGTTACGTATGCGTCGGCTGAATTTTGAGCTGGTGGAAAATACAGTCAAGCAACAATAACAAATCAAAGCATATTCTTAAATGTTAATGTAGGCTAAACACTGAAATTGTGATGAACAGGAGAATGTTCTGTGCTCTCCATCTCCAGCCCCACAGAGAAGAGAGTTGTAATAGTACATCTACACATTCACCTCAAAAACTTACTTCTGACCACTCTGCTAATTATCCCTGGTTCTTGTGGCTTGTTTCATTTCACTCTCCAAGCTGTCTTCTACTGGCTTTCATTACTACTTAGCAAAGATGTGATCTTAAATATTGTAAACAAAACTCTGAAAATACTCTGATCTGACAGATCTTCTTGCTACATTTCATTCTAAAATTTGCAAGGAACAGGTGTGAAGTTAATATCATTTCTTCCACTGATTAGGCTATAAATTTGTTTCCTCAGGTTAAATAATTGTATGTAAAATTCTACCAGATTTTCTTTTTTGTATTAAAATAATGGCTGATTTAATGGAAGGTACTTAGAACTATAAATATTTGTTTGGGGTTGAAGTCTTTCAGTGCTATAACTGCACTGATCTCATGATATACTGTCCTTCCCAATGGTGTCAATTTCGTGAATTCTGGATTTCTCTCATTCATTTTATTGGTTTGTGAGAGGGAACTGAAGCGTGCTGCCAGTTTGCTTTCCTATAGATTTATGGAACAGCCTCAGCTTGAAAACCAAACCCTAAACCAAAAACAAAACAAGAAAAAACCCTATTTTGTTTTGCTCTGACTTGAGGGTACTGCTGACTGGCTTCCTATTCTGCACTTCATGACATGGCCAGATTATTCACTAGAAATGACTTAGTTGTATTTTATGTAAGTAGTTTATCTATTTTGCAAGTCTATTTGCATGTGAAGTATGCTATGGATCTCAGTCTTTCTTCCCTGAGGGTAGTAGGGATAGAAAGTATCTCGAACAATCTCATAGGAGAAGCCTTTAGGACATTCAGGCCACAGAACTAAATAGTTTTCGTGCTTACTGCCCAACTTGCTTAGATACAATCATTGAGTGCAGGCAGTGTATTTCAGAATAAAGACAAACTACTGCTTGGATAATGTAGGCTGTGTGAACATATGTTCCTGTTGTGGTGAGGAGACAATTCCAGTGCAACAAAATATTCTTGGATATATAAGAAAAAAAAAAGTTAGATATCCACAAACTCATGGAACAGACAAATAAATAATAAATAAAAGCTAACTTTTACATAATTGCTACTTTAGGCGGCCGAATTATGTACACGCTGATCTGTAGATGTACTTGATCACATCCAAACAGTTGTGTTTAAGACTGCATCTGTAGAAAGCTTCAAAACTATTAACAGCTTTGCCATTCCTCATCCTTGAAGAGCTGTTTTATAATGACTTGTAAAGTCAGTCTTCAAGGTAGAAAATGATGCTTGTAAAAAACAGATCACACTCAACCTGATGCAGATCAAGGGAGCAGAAACACTTTGTCCAATCTTCCTCTGAGCAGCCTGCCATATAGTCACTAAAACAACTGATAATAATCACTGAGCTCTTTTATGTCTTGAGGTGCTCTTTCATATAGTATGCTTAGACAAAGACTTTCTAAATGTAAAAAAAACTACAGTATGCTAAAGGAAGGAAATATACATCATGATAAAAAGCTGAAGGATCTCAGTAACCCTTGCATGCTGCATGTACTATGTTAAAATACCTTATCTACTGTTTTTTCTTTCTTTAAAGCTGAACTGCTGCTCTTTGAGCATATTAGGCAGACATTTCCTGTATAAAAAAAAAAAAGTCTTTTACTTCATGTCTTCTGTGACTTGAATGTTTGGTGTTTAAAAGTGTATTTTTTTCATAGAATGGCTTGGAAGGGACCTTATAGATTGTTTTGTTCCAACCCTCTACCATAGGTAGGGTTGCCAACCACTAACTCAGGCACTAGATCAGTTTGCCCAGGGCAATATTCAACCTGGCCTTGTGTGCCTTCAGGGATGGGGCACTCACAGTCTCTCTGGACAGCTGGGCCAGTGTAAGAAATTTCCCCATGATGTCTAACCTAAATCTCCCCTCTTTTAGTTTAAAATCATTTCCACTTGTCCCATCACTTTCTGTCTGTGGAAGAAGTTGGTCTCCCTCCTGATTATAAGCTCTCTTTAAGTAGTGTAAGGCCACAGTAGATCTCCCTGGAGCCTTATCCAGGCTGAACAAACCCATTTTCCTCTGCCTTTCTTTGTAGGAGAGGTGCTCCAGCTTTCTGCCATCTCTGTGGCCCTTCTCTGGACCCTTCCAACTGGTCCACAAATTTCTTGTGCTGGGGACCCCACGCTTGGAAGCAGTACTCCAGATGGGGCCTTGTGAGGGCAGAGAAGAGGGGAACAATCACCTCTCTTGCCCTGCTGTCACCCCTCTTTTGATGCTACCCTGGATATAGTTGGCCTTCTGTTGTCCCACATCAAGCTTTTAATCCACTAGAACACCCAAGTCCTTCTCTGTAGTTGAACTCCCTGCTGTGTTCATGGCTTTTTTTTTTTTTACTTCCGGTTTTTCACTAGCAAGGAAGACAGGCAAAATTTACTCTGATTAGCAGTGGAGATTTTAAATTCAGTGAGCAGTATATGCTCATAGTAGGGAAGGTTGAGTAATAACAGTAATACGTCTCAACTGATTCAGTCATTTGTAATTGGATATTCTGTTGTGTTACAAGGGGGAGTGTTTTTATATAAGCTCCATGTTGTACTAGCATGTAAACAATCATGTTATTCACCAGTTTGAATTACATAAATCTGCATTCTTCTCTCTACATTTCAGGCAATCTAGGTAACATGAAAAATAATTCCTCAAAAATCAGTTTTACCTTGAGCTATTTGAAGTCTTCTATCTATCACAGTATATGACACAGTAAACCAAGATCTGTTTTAACATCTAACTTTCAGATTATCTATGTTAACTAGACCTGAACTCTGGGTACACTTTTTTTTCCTGCAACTTCTGGTGAGAGCTGGCAGAAATATATCCAAGCTGAATAGCAAACTAGGAAGATTAACTGCTCAGCTGCTGTTGATTTATTGACTGAGGCCTTGATTAATTCTTCCATTTTAGTCAAGAATCAGTGACAGTATTTTTCAACTACTTGAGGCTATGATGATGCTCCAAATATCTGTTGAAAACTTTTGCTATGCTGATGATTTAGATGAAAAATGAAATTATTGCTCCAGTTTAAAAAAAAAAATAAATCAGTTTTAGCTAGATGCTTGGCAAACAAAGTACCACGATCTCTACTCTTTAGGCAATGGGAACTTGAAAACTGCAACAGTTCATAATTCAGACAGTTACTTTTTTCTTTTTAGGGGACATCACAGTTACACAGTTGAGTATAAGCAGTAGTGTAGAGACAACTGGATCTCTGTAAATTGTAGCATATGATGCCTTTCACTTTGCTCTAAGCACTTCAGTAACTTCTTTTGAAACAGTTATCTGGAGTTAATACTGATGATTTCAATGTCTCCTAAGTTGTCTTGATGGGAATGAGAAAGCATGTCTGTCTAAACGCACACTCCTTTGTGTGCTGGTAAATTCTTCGCATGACTTGTCCTGCAAGGAAGACATGAACAGATAGATGTGTGGAAGACAGTATTTACAATCAGCAGTAAGTTACTTTTGCATCACCTAGAGTTTACAACAAAAGTCAGACTACTTCATTTGAATAGTCAAAAGCAGCATGTCCATGCTTTGCTTACAGCCTTTCTTAAGGAATTTAATTTTTAATGAGGCATGTAGATGTGTTTAACTAAGCTTGTTATTTGTTTATAACCAAGTAACTGAATAACAGATTATGATCTTGGCTTTAAAATAATCATATTAGAATAAAGTTACAGAAAATCATTGTGCATACGCTATTGGCAGGTGTATGTTAAACTAGATCAGAAGCACCAAAATCATAATAAACTTGAAACAGGATGCTTATTGATATTTTTTTGCTTTTTCAGTAGAGAATAATGTCTCCTGGCTTGCATCATCAGATTCAAGACATGTCTCTTCCTGTGTGTACCTGTGGTTTTGTACACAACTCTTTCACAAACTAAGCATGGCCAAAGTGATGTGGGTGATGTCTCACATTCCATCCTTGCAAAAAAAAGAGATCAAGATTTGGATTCTCTTACATGATTATTTGTAAATGCACATATGATTCTGTGCAAAGTGTAACCAAACCCCAGTGTAGAGTGTGAGGAACTGTTCTTGCATCATGAAAGCTAGAAGGAGAAATTCACCACGGACAAGAGATGCTTCCCCTGTTATATACCAAATTTATTGGTGTTTAGATGAAGAAAAGTGAGAAGTTAATACAATTCCAATGTAGTTTATGATTTTAAAAAGTAGATTCTTCTGTGAATATCCTCAGATAGCTTCCCATGGTGACAACTTAGGCTTAGGTTGGCTCATGAACCTGTTTTTCATGTGTATGTATTTACTTGTCTTACTTGGTTAGTTGTTAGTTAAGATCACGTGCTTGATCCATCTCCTAATACTCCTCTTTCTGTAACAAGATACACTGTCAACTAGACAGCCCTGGAGCATGACAGAAATTCTCCAGTAATTGTCCTGAGTAAGCCCTGGTCTCTTGCTCTGCAAATAGGGCTTTTACTTACTCACTCCTGACTGCACCACTAAATGTTGCTTATTAAAAAAAAGAGAAATGTAAGTGTCCATGCTGCATTTTAATGTCATCTTAGCAAATAGGTTTCCATGGCAATTTTATCTCATTGCTGCAAAGAAGCTCTTTTTCCAGTAAGGAAATTTCTTTGGTTCTACCTTATTAATGCTACTGACACTGTCCTCAATTAAAGAAACCTGTTCTTAAGCATCACAATATGGTGTATAGATGATAAAGTATCTCAGAAACAGTGAATCTCAAGAGGGCAAGCTTTCTGATCTAACAAAGAGGCCCTAATACTTTGAGGTTTCTTAGCAATACTTTGAATATACATACATGTACATCTCTTCTGAATGCTCAGGAGCACATTTATGCCTCACATCAGATTACCTTCAGAGCAACCTACTTATATTTCAGTGAAAGCACAGTAGGAATGTACTATTTAACAGGTGTTTGTGGTATTTGTAGCTGTACTATTGTACGAAGTATAGCAATCTTTGTTAGACCTTCTGTAGCCCTACTCTAATTTAGCTTACTGCTCTCTTTTGTCCTGCAGCTTCTGTGCTTAGTTAAGTGGCATGGTAGGTAAGTAGGTCACTCTGACAGTATTACCTCCTATGTCACTGCTAAACGCAGCCTCACTATGTTCACATCCACCGTTTGGTCTCTGAACTTTCAGCAAGTGTTGATGAATATCAATGGATGTGATTTTTCTCTGCATGGAGGAATTTAATTCCACATCTTTGTTTACTACATACTTCAGTGTCAGACTCCACTTCGTCTAACTGCCCCTCTGCTGCCATCACAGCAACAGCATGTAACAGTGTTGGTGGGAAGGTTCAGTCCCTACTGCTGTACCACCAACAGCCAGCCCCTATGTTGTAGGCCAATGTAATAAACCAGGATTTACTTTAATTACTTTTTAATTAATTACAATTTAATAATTACTTTCAGAGCAAGCTGCAGACATTGTTACTGTAGGATCCAAATAGCATGCCTTTACTCTGTGTGTGTATAAATACAAAAGGTACTGTTTTGTCAAGAATGAAAATGTCAGGTTTGCCTCTTGAAACTGGAAGGATACTTCGAAAACACTAGCTGCCTCAGTGTGTTCTGTTTAAATGGAAGGAAAAGAAAAAACAACTGCAAGTTTCTTGACATACTGTCATACTCACCAGCATCTTATAGAATAAGTGGCTTGACTTTCTCCCCCAAATTAATATTTGCACAAAAAGTTAATGAAACATACACAGAGTATTGTGTTAAACAGAAGAAAGAAAACTAGAATTAAAAAATTAAAGAGATCAGTACAACCTAGATTCTTCCAATATCCTGGAGTGTGCTGACAAACTTGCAGTTAAAGCTGTCTGAGATCTTTTCTCATAAGAGTTTTCTGGTAGAACTGCCTGTTTCCCAGAAGTGATTTTTTTTTTCCCTGAATATACTTGGCTAGCTGTTACATACACAAAGAAGGTGAGAAGGACAGTATGTTCAGCTCTAGCTTAAAATTGAGTTTGCTAGGAACTAAGTATAACTTTTCTTGTTAAAATAATGTAATCTACAATTAATACTCCATATAGCTTCAGTTACGTTTATGCAGAAATATATTTGTTATAGTATATTTTGTTATGTCTTGGTAGCACAATTTATAGTAACTGCAACTTAGCAGAGAAAGCAGCAAACAATGTGAACTTGAAAACAATTGTATGTAAGAAAAAATGTCAAATCATTCTTAGACTGAATACTTAAAATGTTTATCTTACTATTCTACTATATTTAAGATAATGAATAAATACAAAATATACTGCCCTTTCTACCACCACAATCCACCTGTGGTTCTGTGACAATAGATGTGAAAGTACTCTGTGGAAATGGTCTTAAGCACCAGCAAACGCTTTGACTCAATGGTCACTCCAACTAACGTCCTTGCTGCTGATAGCACGGCCTGAGCTGCTTCAGCTGATGTAACACTTCTGCCCTTCCAGAGCAGTGTGATCTTCCATTTCCCCAGAATCATCCTGAAGTAAGTAGAATGTATGTATTCCAGTAGAATATAAACATTGCTTGGCCAAGGCACAGAAAGAATTTTCAGTGCTGTTCCTAAGAATATAGTTTAGTTTCCAACATTGGAAGCTTCAGACTAGATCTGTACTTCAGAATTATACCAGCAGATCTCCAAAAACAGTATAACTGCTTCCAGTCAAAGAAGGAAAGGAAGGTGTAAGGAATTCTCAGGCTTCTGTTAAGGCCAACCTGGACATATTCTGCAAATTACAGACAGCAGTGATGACTTATAGAAATCCTCCAAAAACTCAAAGCAAAATCTTGAACTCAATTTAAAAAACAGTTTTTATTAGGTGGCAGAAATGAAGATAAGTCGATTCTTACCCTGTTTTGGGTTTTCTTACTGGTGTCATGAGGTTTGGCTTTTCTCAGAATTCTGTGCTCAGATGTATGCGTGACAGTGGAGCTTGTTGCCCTGCACAGCTGTGGGTGCCTAAAGGTCATGAGGAGTTGCTGCTAATTTAAATAGATGTGAATGGCTTTGCTCCTAATTAAATATTTGGAGTGGGAAGTGGAAAAAATAGCTTTCTGAATTCTGCTTTTGAACAGGAGTGTATGTATAGAAATCAATCCAAAACAGAAAATGATTTTTTGAAGTACTTTTTTTTAGAAAGTGTTTCAAGAGGTCTCTTTGGTTATAGTTTTCCTAAAAGAATAGATGTCAACGGCAGCTTCTGTTGCCCACAAACGTTTTGTGATCTTTGTAGAAATAGCATGTAGTCTTGACAACCACCAGTCTGTCCTTAGTTCAAAGATCAGATTAGATCTCCATTGGGAAGCACCTGCCACCTTTTGGCAAGAACTTTCCCTTTCTTCATAATGCATTAAGCTAAAACGTACAAAGCACAAATGTACAGCTGAAGAAACAAAGCAGGAGATTAGTGGCTGCATTTGGTTTGCCTTAGTAATTAGATACTGACTCGTAGTAGCATTTTAAAATGAAAAGTTAA
>PPHD01023109.1:754-12586 GCA_002909625.1 Bambusicola thoracicus | reverse complement strand
CTCCAGATTGAAAATACCGAGTGGGAGTGTTTTTGTTCATTTCAAGGGCACAAAAAACAATAAATTCTTATTAGCATGCATGCTGTAATTCAGCCTTATGAGCCTTCGTGTAACAATGATTTGAAAGACTTTGCCAGGCAAAGAACTACTCTGTTGCAGAAAGCTGCAGTATTAGTAGAAAAGCTCTCTCTCTCTCAATAAAAACCACAACTTTTACTTTTCAGAGGGTTTTTTTTTTTTTTTATCTCCACACACTGGAACTTCACTTTCTCCCCTCCATCAACCCAATCACTGATGCTCTCCTGAACTACCCACGACACAGTCCCCAAGTGGTTCAGAAAGCTACACGCATACTGAGGGGGACTGAAATCAAGCTAAGAAAACACTACTAACAAAGCTTCCAGGAGAGTTCATTTCCCTGCCCTCAAGCAGAATCCTCCTTCAGCATCCCTCCTCCCATAGAGGCACTGAATCTGTAGCAAGGCCATCCTTCTTTCTAGTCATGACTCACCACTGAAGGCCTGAGGTTAGCCTCTGGAAACCACCGTTTTCTTCCTTCCTGTAAGGTTAGGTGGTAGAGTCTATGTGAAGTTTTAAAGGAAAACCTGACCCTGGAGGGCATGTGTTGGCTAGCTGTCACCTTGCAACCCCTTCCAGTCCAAGGATACTTGTACTATTCCCAGAAAAGAACTGTTCACAAAACATATACTAGAGAAATCTAGGCGTAATGCAGAGGAATATTTGCTTACAGTGCAGTGAATATCTGATGCTAGCCACATGTATATACCCACTTCCTCCTCCTCAAAACAGCACAGCATGGGAAGATAAAAATTAAGAATATATATTTAAACACACAGCTCTGTTGGTTTACCCCCAGAGCACCAATGCCAAGGGCACTGCTGTCCCGTCCACTGCAGATGCACCCATCCTGCTCCAGACACCAGGCACAGGAATCCAAGCTTGGCACCACGCTAACCCAACTATGTGGCTTCTGGAGCAAAAGCGGTTCATGTCCTGCCAAGAGACACAGAGGGAGCCAAAAGGCAATTGTCTGGACCAGTATTCTGTGTAGCTAGGCCTGCAGATACTTCACTCGTGTTTTCAGGTCAAGGATTCTCCTCAGTAACTAGGAAAGTGAGAAGACGTGCAGGAGCACCTCAGCAGCCAACCACAGGCTCAAGAAACAAGGGCTCTGCAAATAAAAGCAGCCAGTACTGCCAAAGCTAAATAAAGTAGCTGAAGTTTACCTAACTGCTAACTACAGCTAACTATAGCACACTTTTTTTGAAATCACTGCTTTGCTCTTTGAAGCTGCCAACAACACGTGCTACAGTGCTGTCTCCCAGGGCCTAGTTGAAGGGTATATATCCCCTGCTACTTCCATTTGCTACTCCTTGAATGTTGCCTTGGAAATCTCCACTCCTGAGGCTGCGCTCCCATCCATGCACCTCCAAGCACTCAGACTAAATTAAGCAAAAATAAAATGAAATTAAAAAAAAAAAATCAAAGCCAGCTGATTATTCATTAAACAAACAGGATGCATTTTGTCTTTGGTGGGATTGAGCACTGCTAGTAGCTGAAGACTTCAAACTTTTCTCTGGGAGGCGGGGGGAAGGAAGGAAGCAGTGCTTCACTTTAGGAGAGCACACCGAGAAGTTGTTATTTTACTTAAAAGCCTATGAAATGAAACTGTACATGCACGCAAGACTTACTGAACAAGCTACAAACAAGCGTCAAGAACAGCGCTCGTATTTCAGTGCCACGAGCAGGCTTTGATCACATTTCGTAAGGCCGTCGTCTTCTTGGAACCATTTACAGTGCTCTCAACTCCTGTCAAAGCCATCTCCTACATCTGTCAGTTAAAGGAAGAGGCAGAAACGGGAGGGAATGGAGGTGCAGATAGGGACCACGGGAGCTTTGCTTCTGTGCCAAACGTTCTATCAGCATGCAAAGAGGTCCCTGGCAAACAGGGGTCAGTAACACGTGCAAATGAAAGAACGCCACAGTTATGTACACAGAAAGGCATTCCTAATTTTTTCCAGAGAAGTTCTGAATACTTTGTTTCCTGTGGAAAAAAATAATAATAATAAAACCAGGAAAGCGAGCATTTGCCTAAAGATCCCCTGATCAGGAAACAGCCAAGCCAGGTATTTCTAGAATGCTAATGAATGTGCAAAGCAGAACAGCCATTGTCTGCTGTCTGCCACAGCTGGCAACACTGACTTGAGCATCTGAACTCCCTCCTGCTTTTATTCAAGTCACAATCTGGAGACAGAGTTTTTGCATAAAAACAAAACAATGCACAAAGTCAGTTCCCAAGTGGATACGGAGAGCCACATGTGGAGCTACAGGAAGACAGAGCTTAGAAGCCACTTGCACCAGGGATTGTTTTCTTCTTTCGATTGGGCAAAAGAGAAAACACATCCAAGACAAGAATGTGCAATAAAATCAGATTAAGGAATGTTAGTCACTCCTGGCTTCCCCTCAGAACAGAAGTCAAAGACTTTCCGCCATTCATTCACAAGATGTCTAAACACCGAGTCTTGCTGAAAGAGAACAGGAGAAAAAAAAGGATAAGGGCGAAGGGCTCTTCTTTGCCTACTAATAAACTCCTAAAAGTGCTTTTCCTTCATCCATATGCTAAAAGCCAAAGCAACCCCTGCAGCATCAGCAGGCGCTGCGGTCAGGGCTGGGTCCCAGCCAGTCAAACACACTATTAAATGCATTCATACTTTCCCACTGAGACAAAGACTCAAAAGCCTAACCACTGCTCCATCTTCTGCGCTGCCTCTTCCCAGCTCAGCCTCCCAGTATTGCTCCTAAACAAAAATATCCTGGCTGCTTACGTCCATGTTTACACAAGGAAGTGGCTCTCAGGGTCACGGGCTGGAAGAGCAGAGAAGAGCAGGCTCATTGCTGCAAACGTGTCCACTATTCTTCAGATTTGGCTTAGGTACTCAGTGACTGTGCTGTCGCAACTCAGCATCCATTTACACAAACACCAGTGTGGTTGTCAAAGAAAGAAGGATTGTAATTGAAACCACCAAAAATAACCACTGGCATACAACATTTGTTATTTAGCACAGACCCCCCCCTTTAGGAGTTTTCATGGTCATGATTCAGCAGACACAGTGGCATCACTCCAATATAAGGTCTCTTTATCCTCTTTCTGAAGAAGGACCACAAAGCCACGCGGGGCTGTTTAGGAGAGAACCCCAAACCCCAAGCTTAACTAATTTAGCACCCCACTACATCCCAGTCACCAGAGAAGATACAGACTTATGACGATCCAGTGAACTGTGTTAAGCCTTCGTAAGGTCTCACCTAGCGAGCCCTTTTCACACAAGTAAAATGGATCTAGGCTGCTATTCCCAACTGCTCATGAGTCAAGTAACTGTTGTGAAATGCTTGCTTAAGACCAGAGATGTTACTTAAAGAGCTGGTATCTCACCTGCTTCACGGAGATAATGAAGGTACATAAGACAACACACCCAGAATTCAGTTCCTTTCTTCAACTAAACCACGAAATTGTTCAAAGTAGTTTTTCTTTGACTGTTTTAAATGTGTCAGGCTAGTACAGGAGTTGTCCACACATCTCCTGCTATGACAATAAAGCTAGACATGCAACACGTCCCAGCAGTTTCCTAAGTTAGGGAGCATGCAAAAAGTTTGGAGTTCCGTTGTTCTGTGTACAAACGAAGATCGTTTAGAATGAAAGTTCTTCATCTCAAAGAGGGCCTGGCTGAAAGACTTACCAAATGGCTGTGGGCAGCGATATGGCAACCAGTTTTACCACACAGAGAGCAGCAGAGAGTAACACAACTGCACTAGATTTCATCTAAGTGTTTTGCTGTTAAAGAAGATGGGAAGACACACAGTTTCAAAAGAGCCAAAATAAAATAACTTTCTTTCCTATAAGGTAGCATATTTAGGTGTTTATTTCCCTTTAGATACCTTTTCCCTTGGGAAGGCACACAACCACGCTGTCTGGTGGTAGTGACTGTACCACCAGTGGCAGACATGGCACTTGTGTCAACTAGAAATTTGGTAATCATCAGCCTCCTACCTTCCATTTCTGAAATAAATATCATTTTGAATGGGTAAAAGAAAAGCTCCCCCACAACAGTATTACCAAGCAAGAAAATTCAGGGCTTGTGTTTAAGTAGCTCTATTCTTCCACACCCTACTTCAGAACTTGCCTTATTTTACTGATATCCAAGCTGCTAAGTATTGATGCCCAGAGTCAGATAAACACTGCATGTGTAGGTAGATACCACACACAGACATTCCGCTCCTTCCAAGTGCCAGTATTCTTAATGCTACTGACACAGATAAAAAGTTTGAATTGAATTCTTTAATTCCCAAATTAAACATCCAGCTTCCTTGGGATGTCCTCCTTAGTAAGGTTTCCAGATCCAGTTCTAGCCAGATGAAGTTATCAAGTGACAACAAGATGTAAAGGCCTCAAATTGTGTCAGGGAAAGTTCAGGTTGGGTATTAGGAAAATACTTCTCAGAAAGAGCAGTAACGCACAGGCTGCCCAGGGAGGTGGTAGAGTCACCATCCTTGGAGGTTTTCATGGAAAGGGTTGACGTGGCACTGAGGTACATGGTCTCATGGACATGGGGGGAGGGTGGGTTGGGGGTTGGATTAGATGATCACTAAGATCTTTTCCAACATTACGCTGGATCAGCTCTCTCAGAGCCCACATGTACGCACTGTAGCTGATCAGCAACTTCAAGAGGAGACAAATTCCTTCACCACATCAAACAGCAACTACTCCTGACGTTTTAGGTAGTGTGAAAGCTAAAAAACATAAGGTTTGTTTATGTTTGCCCTGAAACATCACATATGCTGTCATTCAGGTGCCATGTCCCCGTGAGAAGGCAGGAACTAAAATCTGACTAAGAGACTTTGCAACCACCCAGCACAAAACATGAATATGCTTGGCTCCATGAGCCATGTAAGTCTGCGTGAGCTGACACAGCCTCGCTACACAAAAGGGATGCGAGACCATTACATAGTTGATGTGTACCACACAGATGTGAGACCACAGGAAGCTGCCTGTATGGACCTGTGGACCTAGGAGTCAGTGCACCCCCAGAAATACCTCTGACAGCAACTCTTGCAGCAGTGAGTCCTTCCTCAGCCAGGATGTCACTTCTCTCTTGTTATTTCTACATGCAAGCAGCTTTCCAACAGCATGCATTGTCAACACACACAGCCCTTACAGTGCCAGGAGGTCTATAAGCAAGGGTGATCTGGTGTGCTGGAACTAATCCATCCATATCATTTACAAGAAAGCCACTATGGAAGGGTCCCATTCATTGAGTGCTGGTGAGCAATCTGGCTAACCAGGTTTATGCTAGCAAGGAAACATCTCCTCTCAGCTGCTGCTGATATAGAAGCACCATCTTCACACCTTTTTCAGCTCTCTTCTATTTGCATGTAACTGATGGAAAGGCAGGAACAAGCAATAACATCTCCCAAGACAGATGGAGCTAGTGACTCTGATCTTCCAAGATAAGCACACACACCCATAAACCAGACCAACAGGACTCAAGCATGCTACCCACACAATGTAAGACACTCATCAGGGCAGAAAGGTACCCACAGCATGCTGTAGCACTTCCTTGTGAGGCAACACAGCTCTGGGAATTCAGGATGCAACTGGTGAGAGGAAGGGTGTGGGACACAGACACCACTCACCAACTGAGGTATAGCAATGAAAAAAAAAAATAAAAACAGCAACAACAAAAAAAAACAACCCACACACTTGGGGAAATATCTAGCTTTACTCCAGGCATCCAGAGGCAGGACTTGCAAGTTAGTCACAGAGGTGCTCAAACACCACCTCTCTACATTGCCTGGGGCTTGATGCTGGTGGAAGCCTGATGTAAGACAGGGCTTTGCACACACCAGCAACATCCCCTCTCTTGCTTGCCAACATCATTACACTTCCCAGAGATGATGCAGGTGTACCCTTACTGAGGGTCATCCGAGCAAAGGAAGACACGTTTACTGCAGCAAGCTGTTTCCTGTGATCTGCAACCCATGAGCTGGCTTCTGTAGCCAGACGCTTCTGGGAATAATTCAGGGAGAGGAGGTGGGTTTTGAGGTGCTGCCAAACCAGTCTGCCCTCAGCAGCAGCAGATGTAAAGCCACAATGGATATCCAGCCAGCAGCTTCTCTCAGAGCTCCCAGTCTCCTCTCTGCCCCCTCTGGACAAGGCATGCCTGAAATGAGCTTAAATACCACCCCCACAGCAGCTCCCTCACCTCTGAGTGCTCAACAGCTCACGTACAACAGATGCAGTGTACGGCTACAGCCTCCAAAACAGGATCTGTATTAAGCCCCCACTATCACACTTCTTCATTACATTGTACATGCCCTGTAAAGCAAAAAACAAGTGTGCAGAAGGGGAAACATGCTGTGACACAGTAGGAAAGAACAGGAGGGTGGGTGTGGGGTGGTTTGTGCTGTTAGGGTTTGGGGTTTTTTTTGCCTGATTTAACAAGTTAC
This sequence comes from Bambusicola thoracicus, assembly GCA_002909625.1. Taxonomy (NCBI): domain Eukaryota; kingdom Metazoa; phylum Chordata; class Aves; order Galliformes; family Phasianidae; genus Bambusicola; species Bambusicola thoracicus. Next base: position 6,064 of record PPHD01023109.1, on the reverse strand, counting down.
CTCCATGTTCCCTGTAACCAATGGAAGGTAGACAAATAGATCAGAGAAGGAGAAAGTAAATCCTGAGTAGAGCAAATTACAGCACAGGTCAGCACTTTCCTAGGAGGAAGGCTGGCAACCCTCAGGACAATCCAAAGATAGTACTTATACAGGGTCAGATACCTTGAAGAGGTCACAAAGGCACCTTCGACTAAAATAAAACCTGACATAGCTGTGGGCTTGACCTATTTACCCAAGTAGAGGTGTCACCCAGACCTAGCAAAAAACAAGATCAGAATTAGCTCAATTGCCTTTGCAAACATAAAGCTCACTAGCAGATCATCAGCGCTGTTTGTGCCGCAGTTGTTATCTAGGGGGAACTCTTAGGACACAACCTTTCAGGTACAGCAGCCTGATGAAAGGAGACGTGGTTATCCACATGGAAAAGTAACTCCCACATGAAGCAACCCAACAGATGAAGAAGCAGCTTTGAGAACTCAGGTTTTTTTGTTGCTAGTGACAAAGACACACTACTGTGGACTCACCTGTGGGATCTATTATAAAGTATCCATTCAGAGTCTTACAGTTTGGGGTGGAACTCTGTCTGAAACCTCACAGATTTCTGGTTTAACGCATGTTTTCGTCCCTTTACTCATGCCAGCCGCACTTAAAACTTGACTGCAGTAAGTACACAAGAACAAAGACTCGAAGATGGCATTATTTTGTAAATAAAGCCACTGCATCTGCTCATAGCAAATTGCCTGACAGAACAAAATCAAAGCAGTAAGGCACCAACCAGGCTAACAAAGCGAACAAACCAGTTGTCATCGGCGAGGCATCAGAACTGATAGGCCTGCGGTATCCACGGATGAGTGAAAGAGCTTAAAACCTTTTCCAGCCCTCAGCTGGTACCTCGTCTTTAAAAGAGTCAGAAGTGGTCACCTGCAGTGGCTGAGGAGGCAACAACACAGCCTCAGAGCCCACTGCTGCCAGAGGCTGGGACACACCTGTGCTGCTCCCTGCCTGGACACTGCATTCCACCAGCTCAGCAGGATAGCAGCTCTCCAGCTACCACAGCAGCCAGGCACTGCAAAATTTCTTATTCACTCATTGGTAAAATCAACTTAATCAACTGCTCTCCTTCAAACTTGCATACATAAGAAGAGAATAAAGTTAACTGAAGATCCCTGGAACGAGCTGCCGAAGGAGGGGTGGGGTCACTGTCCCTCGAGGCATTCAGAACAGTGCTGATGTGGCACTGAGGGATGTGGTCAGTAGGCATGGTGGGGATGGGCTGATGGTTGAACTAGATGATCCTGGTGGTCCTTTCCAACCCTAATTACTCTGTGAGTCTATTAATTACAGGCATTTGTTCCTCACTAATTATTTCCTTACCTGCTCTGTCAATGCTATTCCACCTCTATTTAATGCTCCCTAAGCCTCCTTCCAACACTTGGAATCAAGCAGGCACCAGCACCTGTGTGCTTTCACCCAAGCTCCCTCCCAGTAAAAGCCTTGCAGGACAATTCAAAACCTATGGCAAGGAGCAGAAAGCTGAAAGAAATAAAAAAAACAGCAGAGGGGAGAAATCAGCAAGATAGAAAAATACGGGAGAATGAAGGGAGGAGGAAGGAAGGAGATGAGTGGTGTGAAAGTTCCTCATATGAAGTTTCTAGAAGTTACTTAGTGTCAGTGTATCTCAGGGGACCGAAGAGCAAGAACAACAGTGAAGTTTTCTAGGTTAACAGTTTCCTTAATATTCCCCATAGGGTTCTTCGTTACTCTAAACATAGCACAGAGGAAGAAACAAGACTTGAGCAGATCATCATTAGGGGCAGGATCAAGAAGGAGGCTCTCAGCTGCCCCCAAACCACTTTCACTCTCGGAATTGGAAAACATCACGAGTGCTTATGCAGTATTAAAGCTGATGCTCACATTTAAATCTGCAGTGTGCAATCCCAACAATGCAGGCAGTCACAAGACAAAAGAAGAGCTGCCACTTTTAAAAACAAATATTGTCTGCGTCGTGGCTTTCTGAGTTGTATCTTCAGTCATTTGAGCTACTTTTTCAGTGCCTACTCCAGCTAGCAGAAGCATCAAGCATCGCTCACTTGCTTTCAGTGCAAGAGGGCAGCCATTAAGTTGTCATAAGCCCTTTAGAGAACTGAAGAGAATCAGCAGAAAGCCAGCTCCCGAAGGCCTGAACGCTGAGTTAATGTGTGCACTTGTATTGGGTATCTATCCTCTCTCACCACATGAAAGCCGCTGTGAGCTCGCAAGGTCTCTTGAGGTAAAATCCAGAACACGTGTCAAGAAGAGATCATCAGGTGCATCTCATTATCTGCACATTGTACTTCTTTCCATCAAGAGAGGAAATGACAGCTCTGCAGAACAGGAAAAAACCTGAGCCGTGCACAGGAAACAGAATCTCGTGTTTTGACTACTAAGGTAAGGAAATATAAATAGTGGAAAATTCCCTCATACCGACCTCAACACCAGTGGATCATCTGACAAGCCTTCCTCTCCAGTTTTAATACCGTTGGGCCACCTGTTACAGTGGTCAGACCAAGGAAGAAAACAAGAAATAACTTCCAACAGAGACTATCTTTTCGTGGACACGATTTGGCTTAACTGGGGGAGTTTGGCTTTATTTTTCTTTGAAGTAACATCACAGCAGCAAACTGCAATCATAAGATAAACATGAGCGCGGAGTATAGGATTACAGTTATTTACTTTGTCACATATGGGTCATCAGTGAAAGCCAAGCAAGGAGCTGAGGAGAGGTTCCCACTAAAGGCTGCATGAGCTCCCACTACAAATGAGCCTAAATTCAGCTGAACCCGTGGCGCCAGGGCCAGCTAGATGCAATTTAAGAAGCATTACCTGTAGCAGTTCAACTTCAGTTTAAAAATTTAATCAGTTCAACTTCAATTATTAATCATTTTCTTCAAAAGTTTCTCTATCTTGAAACCAAAAGCAAATCCTACATAGCTTTAACACAAAAGCACCGCAGGTTTTTTCAGCCAGTTACAGAACAGCAGCATTTTCACAGGGCTTTGTCTCCATCCCCAGCATACAGTGCAGCCACTCATATTTATGCAGCGCACGGTGTTGTAGAAACACCAGTTTCAGATTTACTCCAGAGACCCAATCTGTAGGCAATGCTATTTCCAGGCACTTTCCCAACACCTAAAATTCTTGCTTACCAGCTATTCTAGCTGCAATTTAATTAACTGGAGATGAAAAAAAAACCCTCCATATTCTAAACACGGAGTTTTCAAGGAGAAAAGCAGCCTTGCTGGCTCTGCTCAGCCAACAGGTATCATTAACCATGCCAACAACAAAAATCCAAGGCTGTTTTGTGTTTACGTCTGATGAGCCAGATAAAACAATGTTTTCCAGGGTGCTTAATAAAGTAGTTGAAAGATTACCCAGTCTCATCATTTGCACATGAAAGGTGGAGCAAAGAAGCTACAGTAATTTGTTGCCAGACTTCACTGGAACAAACAGCTGCATTTTTACTTATCTTCAGATATCAAAGAACCTGAGTGGGACAAAGATCACTTGGCTTGACAAGCATTCAAAGACCCCTCCAGCTCAGAGAGACGTCTCTAAAGAAAATCATGAAAGGATTTAATTCAAGCCTAGCAGCAATTCCTATTATATTAGCATGATCTACCACCATCCCCTAATCTTGTCAAAAGCTCGGGCAAGATGCTTTTCCTCCTTTTTCAATACAACAGGGCTGTCCATTTCCAAAGGCTGCAAGCAGACTAGCACTTCCTCCTAGGAAGTCGATGTTACACAGCAACATAAGTCGGTGTAAAACTGCCACGGTTTTGCCCGGCCCACGCTAGTGCCTCAGAAGAGCAACTAGTTTTCTGCCAAAGAGCTGTCTGGGAGAGCTCAGACCCTGAGTCACACCAGTGCCAAGGCAGAAGAGACCCTTGTTTCTTACTGGGTATAACCCAGCAGCAGCCCTGGGATGGTGTGGATAGCAGAAGAGCTGCATCTCCTGCTGAACCAACGACACCCCAAGCCAGAACAGTTGCTTCTCCTCTCCCATCTCCTACAAGAGCGCATAAGCCTCAAGTCATCATCTCTGCAACCCAAACTTTAATTTTAATGCCTCGGATTCATAGATTCACAGATTCCTCACCGTGCGCTGCTACCTGCTTTATTATTTAATATACCAGATGCCTTTAACGAGAGCAGGAAAATCATATCACTCTTTTTTTTTCCAAAGGACAACATTTTGAGATGATAAAGTCAACGCCTGCATCGTAAAATAAACAGGAAGGTTACTGAAGAACTGAAATCTGCTTAAGACTCTTAAACTTTTCCTCTCAAAGTCTCAGCAGAGGGTTGAATGTTTTAGATAGCTGCAAGGAGGTTTTAGCTGCTGCCTCAAAGCCAGTTCTCACGTTTAACACATGTGGTTAGACAGCCAACCACCATTCCTGAGGATTATCTGCTTAGAGTATGAAAGACAATAAAACAACACACCATCAGTGTTTCAGTCAGACCCGGGTATGACTCCCATTAGCACATTTTTTGTTTTAAAACTGTGATTGCTATGATTTTATGAAACAAGAAAGCTAAACACAGATGTCGGTACTTTAAGCAAAGCAGAACTCGGCCAGGTAAATAAACTGTAGAGCTGTGAACCTCATCTGCAGATAAAGAAGTGACCTTGCACTGCATGGCACAGCGGTTCAAACACATAAATCACTGCACGCTGCCGAGGAAAAACAGCATCTTCCAAATTGGTTAAAACAAGCCATGTTCAGCACCAGATCCAAAAGCCTGCCTGGTACATGCACGTTTCTCGCTGCTGATTTTGGATTAAGTTTTAAGTGAGAACTGATGGTAGACTGCAGCTCTAGCCACTCTTAGAGAAAAATCAAGGTCTGGTGTTCAATATACTGGTTTACTGTTACCGTAATAGACTATTAAAATACAAGTACAGAAGAACAGGCACTGAACTGTGAGTTTCTGAAGGTCATACATAATAGCTTTTTGCACGCTATCAGTTTTGATGGCTGNGTTTCTCGCTGCTGATTTTGGATTAAGTTTTAAGTGAGAACTGATGGTAGACTGCAGCTCTAGCCACTCTTAGAGAAAAATCAAGGTCTGGTGTTCAATATACTGGTTTACTGTTACCGTAATAGACTATTAAAATACAAGTACAGAAGAACAGGCACTGAACTGTGAGTTTCTGAAGGTCATACATAATAGCTTTTTGCACGCTATCAGTTTTGATGGCTGCAAAATACAAAACAAAGGTACTACAAGACATCAGCCTTCTCTAGCATCAGGCCACCTCAATTC
>PPHD01023107.1:0-12586 GCA_002909625.1 Bambusicola thoracicus | reverse complement strand
GCTCGAAGGTCATAATCAGCTCAGCTGTGCCTTGGCACCGGCTCCTAAAAGGCAGAAAAAAAGTCAGTTCATACGAGTGTCCTTTGCTATTCCCCAGGTCCAAAAGGAAAACTGTTCTCTTTCCGCTCCTGTGGTATTTTTCTTCCACTGTGTGCAGCGGTGAGGTCATCAAGCAGGGCTTTATGGCAAAGTCCCTGGGCTGCTGCCACCAGCTAAAGGAAAGGCAGGAGATGGCCCAGCTGAGCGCGCGGGCAGGGAGGAACATGCACCTTCCCAAGAGCCGGAGGCACAGCTCTGCGAAGCGCATCCGCTCTCGGCACAGGACCCAGCCAAGCCCTGGAGAAGTGATCAGACTCATTGGTTTGCAGCATTTCCTTAAACCAAAACACCAGGCTGCCACTCCTTCCACTTCCAGCTAAACATTTCTCACACTGGGGACCGTCCTTAGGCAAAAGCATTGTGCCGGAGAGATGGAAAGGGCCACCCGAAGTCTTCTGAACCCCTGCAGCAGCATGGAAGGGATGGAATTACTTGGCTAGCACACAAGGCTGCCTTCTGCTGCAGACCTCACCTAGGATATGGCACAGCCACTTCGGCAGAGCCTTCCTGAGCACACCCTACAACCCCATAGCCATGCAGTTTCCTAAGTCAGAACTCCTCGGTTGCTCCAGACCTCAGCATAGTGTGTTGGAATGGAAAAGGCTGGGAAAGTCTTTTCTAAACCCATCACTCCTGTCCCCTCCTGCCTGCCTCTCGCCCTCGCTGAGCGCGCCCTGCCAGCCCTGCTGGAAGGAGGACACCGACAGAGCAACCTGTGTGCCCCCAGCAGAGCGCCGTAACCCATGGCTGACCCCTCCCCAGCCTCAGCGTGTGCTGCCGCTGCCGCTGCTCTGGCATTTTTATGAATGGCCGCGAGCCCGGGGAAGAGATTTGAGCGTGGATTTGGAACAGCTCCATCCCTTCTACCGCACGCGCTAATCTTGACAAATGATCAGCGTGTGGCTTTCAAAACCAGAGATAAGGCCGTCCGGGCGCTTCGTGTCCCTGCACTTTCCCACGAAGAAAGGGTGTCTGTTCGCAGACCGCAACGTCCTCCGCAGCCCCCACTGCCCCCACCCCATGGAGGGGCTCCTGCAGTGACGAGACCCTCCTGAACCAACCAACAGGAGTGGTAGCTCATGCCCGGTCCATCCCCATCCTCAGCCCGTACGCTGGGAGCTGCAGTGTGGCAGAAGCGTGTCCTGGGCATGGCTGCAGGATGGCTGCAATGCCACCCCAGATCCTGCTGGATGTGCCTCTGGGAAAGCTGGGTTCAGAAGTCTGCCTCTTCTAACAGACACAGACGCACAGCCAGGGGAAAAGGGCTCTGCCAGCGCCAGTGCAAAGAGAGCTTTTGATCCATGGGAATCGCGTCCTGCTCAGCCTCTAAACGGGCTGCTCTCTAGCCTTGCCACTTGGGGAAATGAATTTGTGCTCTGAAAAACTCAGCCTGGGAGAGCTCTTGGGAAGACATCCAGTCTGCTTCCCTACTCCAAATTGGTCCAGACAGACTTTTTTTTAATCTAACCTTTCCTTTAAGATCTCCAGATGGCTCAATATGGTCTCCTCCGGGGCTGTGTTAATTTTACTACCAGCATATCTCCTTTATTAATACCCAGCTTAAATTCCTCTTGCTGAGGACATGCTCCTGTCCCTTTGGCAGCACAGAGGGCAGCTGTGTTCCACCACTGCACCTCACCACACCACGGTGGCTGAGGATGGGGATGGAGAGAGCCAAAGGATGGGGATGGGAGCAGTGCTGCAGTAGCCATGGAGAAGCCTGGAACCCTTCAACCTCAACGTGGGTCCACAGGGGAGTGTGAGGTGCAGCCACCAAACATTGTACCCAGGTGGGAATGGGGGTCGGAGCTGTCGGCTTGCTGACCCATGAAGGGAGGCAATTATTTGGCTGATGGGGCCATGCAAGTGTTAATTAAAAACCACGTGGAGCAGAATGAGTCACTGTTCGGTGTCATCCGCTTGTGAAATTGGCCCTGCCACCCTGCCTGCCTCTGGGCAGGGCAGGCAACCGCTGCCCATGGGACATGTGCTCCTGCTTCTGTCTGAGCTCCTATTGCTGAGCACCTTTGTGTGCAGGGATGGGCACCTCTGGGTACAGGGATGGGAACCTTTGTGTGCAGGGATGGGCACCTCTGGGTACAGGGATGCTCACAGTGGCACCAATAGGCACAGCTCCCAATGCCAGGCCCCACTGCACATGCCCTGGTGCAGACTTGGTTTGCCCAGCAGCTGGATTTCACCCCCAGCAGCAGTTCTGACATGGCTAGCCAGGCACAGGAGAGCTTTTCCCATGGTTTGGGACATCCGTAATGGCTCTCTCCTGTGTGGATTCTTTGATGTCTTATAATAGAGTGAGTTGGAGGCTGAATCCATTTCCTCAGCTGGGACCAAAGCTTGGCTCTCTCAGGCCTACCCAGATGCTTTTTTTTTTTTTCCACAGAACAATTAGAGAATGGAACAACGTGCTGAAATGCATTCCCTTTGAGGACCGTGCTATGAAATCCAGCAGAAAGTGACCCAGCATTTCAGAAACGGGGATGGATGGCGGGGACAGACAGACCAATAGGTGCACGGCGGCTCACACCTCCTTCCCACGGGAGCACACTGCTGAGCACCAAACAGCCTCCTGGCTGCCCTGCCGTGCCCGACCTGGGCTCCAGCAGCAGGGCCGGGGGCTGCAGAAACCGTGAAGTGGCAGCAGATGTTTTCTTCCTGAGGCCTCAGACACGCACGTGCAGCACGCTGTTAGTAGAACTGGATCGTGCTCCCTGCACACAGGGAAAAAGAATTAAGGCTGTATGCGAGGTTACTTCTCGGCTTTGGCATCCAGCGTGAAGCCATGCATGCTCGGTAGGCTTGTGTTTGTTATTACAGAGCGGTGCATAGGCTGTCCCTCCTGCATATTCCATCTGGCTGGGACAACGGGGCTCTTCTCTTGCTTCCCCCACCCGATGGCAAAGGCTCACCCCGAGGTCAGGGAAGTGTGGGCTCCAACAGCCCCGTGGTTAATGGTACAGTGTTGGGCACTGCAGGGATCTGGTGCTATGGGGTACCTGTGTGTGGGGGGGATGTGCCGTGGGGCTAATGGGGACCTCAGGAGGGGTAAAAGAGCAGGGTCGGCTTTCGTAAGCCACGGAGAGAAGCTGCAGCTCTGCAGGCACGGGCAAAGGGTCCCAGTGCAGCCCTGCCATGCAGCTGCACCCCTGGGCTGCACATGCGGGTAGCTGGTGAAACAAACGGGGAGCCTGGAACCAAAGGTGAATCTTCACGGGGCGAACGATGCCGGCTCTGCAACTCTCTTTCTCCTTCTGGAAATCCCACGTGCGTGGCTCGCTGGCCCTGTGCGAACTGGATGCCGGTGCGATCGGGACGGCAAAGGCCGCCTCGGGCCAAGGGGTTCCCGTAGCCTCCCCCAGAGCTCCGGACGGCGCCCCGCAGCTCCGCACCCTGCCCGGCTCCGCGCTGCTGCACCTGCTGCCCGCGGGGGCGAACGCCCTCAGACGGCGGCGGGGCGGTGGGGGGCAGAAGGGGCGGCTGCGGGGGCTCGGAGTCCCACCCCACCCCACCCGCGGGGGCACGCGGCTCCGTCCGCCCGGCAGCGCGGGGCTCCTGGGGGCGGGGGGGCTCGGCTTTGTCTCCCCGCCCGCGGGGCCGGGGGGTCGGGGGCCGGGGGAGGGCCGGGGGAGGAGCGCGGTCCGCCCATGCCGCCGCCCTACAAAAGGGGTCGGGCGGGCGGCGGAGCAGCGTGTGCCGGCGGGCAGGGCAGGGCAGGGCAGGGCAGGGCAGGGCAGGGCAGGGCAGGGCAGGGCAGGGCGGAGCTCCGGCCCCTCCGCAGCGGAGCCCGCGGCCACCCCGTCCCCGTTCCGCCCCCCGTTCCTCCGGGCTCGGGACCATGCGGCGGGCGCTGCGCCGCGGAGCTCTGCTCGCCTGCTTCTCCCTGGGGACGCTGCTGGCCCTCGCCGACGCCAAAGGTACCTTCTATCCCCCCGCCGCCCCCCTGCCCTACGGTGGTAGATACAACCTCTACACGACCGGCTCCAGCCCGCAGCTCGGCAAGCCCGTGGGCAAGCACAAGTAAGCGACCCCGTGCGCGGCCGTCGGGCATCGCGGGACGGGCACCGGCTGTGCTGGGCTGGGGGGAGGCGGTTGTGTCCCCAGAGGGACGTGAGAGCTGTGGGATGGGGCGGGTGGGGGGTGCAGACGGGGCCGTGTGCGTCTGTGTATGGGGCTTACTGGGGCTGAGATGTGCCGTTAAGTAACCTGGAAAGCTCAGGCAGGAGAGGAATGCAGGCTTTGCATGTTCGATACGCTTTTCCATTCACTGGCAAAAAGGGTGTTACGCTGGTGGGGGGCTCTCTGTGCTTGTTCGATAGAGAGGTTTTGTATGTGGCCCCTCTGAAAAGGGGGGAATGCGGTGTTGCAAACAAGCTGAAATGAATAAAGTAACATTCAAAATGAACAATACTGGCAGTGCCAGTGAGAGCTTTCCAAACCCTGTAACATTTTCCAGCTGCTCACCCTTAAAACATCAGGCTGCAGCTATAAAGCTTCTAGCCACAGGTGGGTGAGAAGGAGAGGGGTTTCTGCAGAGGGAAGCGAGCCAGAGCTGTCCCAACCCAAGCAGCCACAAGTGTGCACAGTTCATCAACGGCGGCTAGCAGATCTGCCTGTGTTGGCTACTGGCTTCCTTAAAGAGGAGGCTGGAGGTGTTTCAAAGCAAATCCTAGATTTATGGATGGGAGTGATTCTAAATTTCCACACGCACACATGATCTCCCTTCCATCCAGCTAAGAAAAGTTGCTGGCCTTATTCTCAAGTAGCCCTGCACATGGATGAATGACTCACCCCGGAGCAGGGATCTGCAGCGCTGAATCCTGCACATGCCCGGGACCTGGCAGCCGCTCACCGGGGCTGGGAATGATGGGAATTACTGTAGTTATCCCAGGAGATATCCATAGAGAGCCCTTGGAGACGGGCTGGGGAGAAGGGGTTGCGCTGTGTCCTCCTGCCTTGCCAAATGCCTCCCTGATCCAGCGGCTCACTCTGGCCCATCTGCTCTGTCCTGCTGACCCTCCAGAGCTGCCTCTGCCCTCTTCTCCTCCCGCTCTGCCATCTGCTGCTTCCCCACCCTCAGCTCCTGCCCCACCGTCCGCCCCCACGGACTGCATCCATCTGCTCCGGCCGGCAGCCTGCCTCCAGCAGAGCAGCATTGGCCTCCATCTGTCCAGCAGGACTCCCGCATCCTTCCTTCCAGCTGTCTCTTCCTTGCTCTGGAGCTGGTGCTACCCAGTGGCACTCAGCTGTGGTCGTGGTGGCAGAAGGGAGGAGGCTCTGCTCCTTGCACTGCTGCTCCGAGAGACCTGAAGAGGTTTCTTCAGGGCTGATGATTCCCAGAAGAGCCATTTCTGGGGGTGTTCTGCTTGTCCCCGTAGCTTGTCTTGCTGAGCACAGCTCCAGGTGACTGCGGGCTGCCATGCTGTGCCCCTGGGGCAGGAGGTGACACTGCATTGCTGTGCTTCCCCTCTAGGAGCTACTGTGCCTATGTGGTGCAGCGCAATGTCACCTGCGTGCTGCAGGACGGCGCTGAGAGCTACGTCAAAGCTGAGTACCACAAGTGCAGCTGGGGCCCCAAGTGCCCGGGGAAAGTGCTGTGAGTATGGGGACACAAAGGGGATGGAGGGCTGCCCTTCCCTGAGGGGAGGGGGAAGCAGGGCAGGCTGAGGGCTGCTGCTGTGGGAAAACATTTGCAAAACTCTCTGCTACCTCCTAAATGCTATGCTGGAGCAGGGCGGGCTGTGGGGCTTGATGCTCACCCCTGGGCAGGGATGCTGTGCTGTGGGAGTGCCGTGCTCCCATGTCCCCCCTGCCCCTGCTGGGAGTAGGAGCACCAGGAAAACAGGGCTGGAAGGAGCTGCCCAGGGAGCCAGGCGTGGGGAAGTGGCCTGCCTGCTGGTGGCCTTGCTTCAGGCCATTGGTGGTGGCTGTCACAGCAGCATCCTGCTCTGCTGCCGGCCCTGGAAGCTGTGGGCAGAAGGAAGGAAGGACCTCCACTTGGCAGCTTGCAGGAAGAGGAACAGTGTGAAGAAGAGCTTGTTTTCCAAAGATGTTTGAAACTGTCTGGTGTCTTTGGGAAACTGATGCTGGGAAATGTTAAAATGATTACAATGATGAGGGATTGGGGTTTTCTTTCTCCACCTTCCATCGTTGTGAGCTGACTTCTCCATGCAGGTCCTGCTGCAGCTTTGGGCAGGGATGCTGGGGACAGCTACAGTGCTCAGCCAGGGGCTGCCCCATGTGATGGACTGGTGAGAGCACTGCTCTGCTCCTCGCTGTCCTGCTCTGTAGGATACATGTGCAGGGAGTGGTGTGAGCTCACAAAGGCTTTGGTATCGCTTCCATCGCTCCTACTTGTGCTGCTCTGCGTTGGAAGTTGCCCAGCTGTTTAACATCTATCACAGTGGTCATTGCTGGGGGACCAGAGCAATACACTTGCTGCCGCTTCTCCAAGCTAGCATCAAGAATCCAATGCTTTTAAAAAATGAGAATAAATAAAAATCAACCTGTGCCTCACTAACAAAAAACCCCTTTCTCCACAAAGTACAACGGCACCTGGCTATCACACCTCATGGTCCACTCCTGGGGAGGCTGGGTGATGCTTTTGCAGTGCTGGTTAATGAGATGTGTTCTTGGGCAGGTGTTGCTGGTGCTGCACTGAACACTGATGGAGTGAGTGGGTGGGCAGTGCTCTCTGGGTCTCCTTACACCCAACAGGACCCATGGCCCCACTCTTCTCTGTTACTCAGAGCTGAGGTTGCCTCTCTAAACTGCCTTCCCTTTCCCTCCCCTCTCCTGGAAAGGTACCGCACCTTCTTCAGACCCAGGTACAAGATTGGCTACAAGACAGTGACCGAGCTGGCCTGGAGGTGCTGCCCAGGCTTCATGGGAGAAGGCTGCCATGACAGCCCCACTGACCAGCCTGGCCTGATGCCCCAACACCCCGGCCCCAAAATGCCCCCTGGGCCGAAGATGTTCCCGCTCCCCAGAGTGCCTCCCCATCCGAAGAGCCACCCTGACCTGTTTGCAGGACCAAAGAAGAATCAATATGGTGAGACCTTGCCCTTGCTTTGTGTTCCCACATTACTGCACCGCTGGCCTTGGTCACAAAGCTCCCAGCTTCGTGCTCCAGCACAGGGCATGAGTCTGGCAGACCTTGGGTGGGTGACCTCTGTGTCCGGATGCCTGACCTCTCATTGCTTCGAGGATCGCTTTTCTTATTTGCTACGCTTCAAAATGTGCGGCTTCAAAATTGCTGTACCTCATTGTTTTAAAGCTTATGATAGGATGAGAGGGGATGGCCTCAAGCCGTGCCAGGACAGTTCAGGTTAGATACTAGGAAGAATTGATGGTGCATTGACACAGGCTGCCCAGGGAGGTGGTGGAGTTACTGTCCCTGGAAGAAAGCAGATCTTCCCCATCAAATTAAGTAGAGATACTAGGTGAAAGGAGGGAGGCTAAGGCGATGTTTGGCTGAGACAACAAGAGGCAGGCAGGAGTTGATATCGGTAAAGAGAAAGGTTGGGACCCAAGTAGATGACCCCTTCCAACCCAAGCTGTTGTATGAGGTGATGAAAAGGACTTGAACCAATTAGAAGCTCAGGAGGGATGTAAAGGACACAGCCCTGACCGTCTCCTCTGTCTCCTGCAGGCAGGAAGCTGCCTGGCCTGGTCGGGGACCGCCTGGAGCGGCTGGAAGAGGAGGTGCGGCGCCTGGCCCAGGCCTACGACAGCCTGCACGTGCTGGTGAGTGGGCTGGGGGACCGCCTGCGCCTGGCCATCCAGGAGGACACCACCAAGATGATCGGCTCGCTGATGAACAGCCCCGGCACGCCAGACTCCTCCGTGGGCTTTGGCATCATTCCCGACGGCCTGGTGGATGTGGCGGACAAGGCTGATGTTGCTTCGTATCCACCTGTCGGGGAGATCCTGACCAAAGTGGCGGAGGTGAGCGATGTGCTGAAATCCAAGGCAGATCTGCTCCACGAGGTTCGCGGCATGGTGCTGGAGCACGACGGGCAGCTCAAGCACCTGCTGGAGGCGGCCCGGCCATCGCCCCTCACCTCCATGGAGCTGCTGGAGGAGTACGTGGCTGCACGGCTGGGCAGCCTGCGTGGGGAGCTGCTGGATGGCTTTGAGAAGCAGCTGGGCAAGATCCAGAGTGCCTGCGACTTCCGCATCCAGGAGGTGCAGCAGCAGTGCGAGCAGGAGAAAGCTGCCAACCTGCGGCTGCAGCAGACTCTGGATGGAAAGGAGCTGGAGATCAAGAAAGAGATCTCCCAGCTGGAGACCCAGATCCAAGGGCTGACGGTGGTGGAGAGCTGCTGCAGCAGCCTGGACTACCTCACCGACCGCATGAACATCCTGGAGAAGGGCCTGCACAGCATCTCTGAGTCGCAGAAGAACTTGCACTCGCGAATGGATGGAGAGATCTCCGCCGTCACCCTGGGGAACCTCTTTGAAGGGCGCTTTGAGGATCTGGAGGCCAGGATGAACGCTACCGAGAGAGAAACGGGGAGCTGCTGCTCCAGCGTGGAGGACAGCATGAGAGGCACGGTGGTGGCGGAGGTAGACGGCGTGAGGACGGCCTTCGAAGACAAAATGCAGACCTTGGAGGACAGGTTCATGAGCATCGTTGGGGAGCTGAACAACGTCAGCGCTCCCACGGGTATGGATGGGGCGGCGGTGCCCGTGCTGGAGGGGGAGCTCGCCAGCATGAGGAAACGCATGGACGAGAAGCTGGAGGTGCTGCAGAACCGCCTGGTCACGCTGGAGAGCACCTGTTCGTCGGGCTGCAGCTCTGCCTCCAAAGACGTGGAGACCTTCCGCACGGAGATCGAGGACTGCCAGAACAAGAACCAGGACCTGCTGCTCCGCATGGACAGCACCTCGGAGCTGCTGCGCAAACTGAACGCCACCATCCTGGAGATCCAGCGGCGCATCGAGGAGGAGGCGGCGGGGGCTCTGCAGGGGGAGATCACCTTGCTGAAGATCAACCTGAACACCGTCAGCAAATCCCTGACCGGGCTCAAGGACTCCGTCTCGCAGTACTCGGACACCGTGACGCACGTCAACTCCTCGCTGGACGAGCATGAGCGGAAGATCGAGGACGAGGTGCGGTCCATCCAGGAGAGAGTGGGCGACCATGGCTCCCAGCTCTTCTTCAGCAACCGCCGCGTGCTCAACCTGAAGGGCGACCTGGAGCGCCTCAAGGCGCGCATCGCCGCTGAGCTCAGCTCCTGCCGCAGCGCCGCCCGCAACCTGCAGCGCGACGTCGCGCACTTCGACGAGCGCGTGGCGAGGGTGGAGGGGGCGTGCGGGCGGCTGGGGGCCGTGCTGGGGAGCCTGGACGGGGTGAGGGGCGAGCTGGACAGACACGCGGGCGGCCTGTGGGACCGCATGGACCGCCTCAACGGGACGCTGGCTGCCCACTCTCAGGAAATAACGGGGCTGAAGGACAACCTGCTCGACTGCCAAGCCAAGGTCTTGGAGCTGGCGGAGCAGCTCGGCCACCTGGAGGAGCGGGCGGCTGGGAAGCATTAGCCCTGCCAAAGCGCTGCGCTTCCTCGCTTAACTTATATCACACGGACTCCAATGTGACAACCTTTTTTTTTTCCCCCTTTTTTTTTTTAATTTTTATTTTTTAAATGGGAAGATAAATTAAAAGCTGCTACACCCTCTCCTTCATCCCCCCCTTTTACATTTTTTTTTTTTTTTTTTTTTTTTTACTGGTGTTTTTGGTGCTTGCCTTGCTGTGCTGCAGCTGTGCAGCCCCTGCAGCAGTGGGTACCGGGGCGGTGCGTGGGCTGAGGGGCTGATGACCCCAGAAGGACAGTTGGGGAGGAAGCTGGAGGCGGGAAGGTCTATTTTGTTTATTATTTTTTATTATTTTTTATTTTATTTTATATTTTTTTGTGGATCGGTCTCTTCTCGAAGAATAAAACCCTGTAGTTGTCAGTTGAGAAACGGGAATTCTCTGACCTAAAGACCACCTGCATCTTCATCCAGGGACCGAATAGAGCCAGGGCTCCTTCCAGGGAACAACTCGCTGCAGGAACTGTGCATTTCAAAGCCAGCACGTACTCACACAGCCCTGGGGAGCTGCACTCCCCTCCTCGGGCCGGCAGCCCTCCCTGCAGAAGGTAAATCCATTTCTACTGCTGCCTTCTCCATGCAAACGCACATGCCTTATGGAGCATATGAGGATATGCATTAGGAAAACACATGCGTATATATTTATATATGGTGTGTGTGTATATATATTTCTGAACAACCCGCTGTCATGGTGCTCGTCCCCTTGCAAAGCTTTCTCTTGCTGCCCCCATTTCCCTCGCTGTACTCTGAAGAGCTGCACAGAGCACCTCTCACCAGTCCCAGCAGCGTTTGCACGAGCCCACGTGCTCCCTGAGTGCTGCTGTGGTTTGCAATCCTAATGTACTTTTCTGTCTGGTTCCACCTGGCACTGATGCAAAGGGTTATGGAAAAACTTGTGTCTTTCCCAAAGACACGTGTGCGTAGATCTCTGAAGAGACAAAGCCAGGCGTGGAGCAGCCTCCTGCCCTCTGGCTCTGGTTCTCTCCTGTTTTATTGCTTAAACTGTGAACGTGATTTCCTCATCTCATCCCAGGGCAGGCAAGGTGCAGCTGCTCCAGGACGTGAGCACGAGGGCACGCCTGCTCGTGGGTTTCCTCCTCCTGGAGCCTGCTTTTGCTTTGGGATCCCCTGTGTCCGTGGGGATGCTGAGGATCCGGGGACCCCAGAGAGAGGAGGCACCTTGAGAAGACCTCTCCTGAGCTCAGGCCTGGGGATAGGCTGAGCTGTGCTTCTGGGTCAGCGCGGGGCTGGAGGTGGTATGAAAACCAAAGTGATGTACCCAACGTCATCCTGCTTTCCCACAAAGACTGGAGAAGGTCAGTGTGTGTGCCAAGCAGTGCCAGCCTGGCCCCATGGAGCCGGTACCCACCTTTCCCAGGGGTTGCATGGACACGCTCTGCTGCTCAGCCACCGGGCACGTTGTTTTCAGGAAGGATGGAGAGGAGATCCAACAGCCTCCGCCCCACCAGCTCTGGCACTTTATGGCAGAGGAATGTTCTTGTCTCAGCTCAGTGTTGCAGCTCATGGGCCCTTCCAGCCCAGCTCCCACTCTGTGCCTCTGCAGGTCATCCCTGCTGCTCTGCACGATGGTGAGCGCCGCACCCAGATGCAGCTTTGCTGAATGAAAACCTGCTCCAGCTGAGGAGCAACCTCCAGCCGCTTCGGGATATCCCAAGAAACCTGCTCTTAAACAGCACAAACTCCTTTCCTCCCCCCAGCAGAAGGCAAGGAGCTCAAGGCAGCCCTTTGTGATGGGCCAGGCCCTCACCCTGCAGGAGCACCCTGCCCCAGGCCCCAAAAGGGCTGCAGCAACCAAAGAGAAAACCCAGCCCCAGGCTCACCTGTGCCAAGCTGAGCAGCCAGGGCTGGGGCAGGAAGCAGCAGAACAGCATCCCGCAGCACAGAGCCAGCGCTGGCACTGAGCAAACCGGGACAAGGAAGAAGCCTGACCTTCCTGAACGCGGTGCTATGTTTGGACTATTCCTGACGAGTCACTTGAAGATAGTTTGCATTTCAGTTCTCAGCTATCAGTGTTTAAAAATGAAAGGAACTCGGTGTAAAATAGGGCATTTTTTTTCTTGCTTGCAGAGAGGGAAAGAGGTGGTGCCCATGCAGCTGTTCTGTGCCGGGCAGCTTTCCGAGGCAGCTGGCAATAAGTACTGGTAAAAGGCTGTGTTTTATTGGTTTTGAAACCTTGTACATTGTTCAGATGTTAAAAGCTGAAAGACTGTTTGTACTGGAAAGGAAAAATAAAATACTTCTTGCCGAGGTTTCCAGTATCAAAATGACTTCTGTGGCTTTAGGGAAATAAGAGAGAAGCGCAACACCCGGCTTGCGTTAAGGCAGGGAGCTCAAGTTAAACACTGAGGCTATTTAGACAGGAAGAGAGGGAATCAGAGTAGCAGGAAGCGGTTCACACTCACACAGAGAAGGAAAAGATGGATGCGGAGCAGAGGAAGGAGCCCAGCAGCGCTCCTGCCCTGTACTGCATGGGGCTGCAGTGGACAAGAGGCAGCCTGGGTTAAAGTGCTGCCTATTAATTATTGCTGCCAGTGAAAAATGCTCAAAGCCCGGCAGCTTCCATCCAGCTTTACAAGTTAAGCCACGTGACGGCTTCACCCCAGCAGCTGCACCACACTGCAGTGCTGGGCTGCCAGAGGCTCAGCTGTAAATAAGGGTGACCCATCATCACCTTTAAAAGATAGCCAGGTTTAAAGATGAAGAACACTAAGACTCTTGGCTCAGAGATGTACAGTAAGTTTTCAGTAGTCAGAGCTCTTTTTACTGCTCCCTTTGTGCCATGAGAAGAGCTGCCTTAGTGCAGAATGTGACGTGTGTTAGAAGGACAGAATGGCCGAGCACCAAATGAGGAGCACCC
>PPHD01023106.1:0-12586 GCA_002909625.1 Bambusicola thoracicus | reverse complement strand
TTTTCACTCAGAGGGTGGTGATGCACTGGAACAGGCTGCCCAAGGAGGCCGTGGATGCCCCATCCCTGGAGGCATTCAAGGCCAGGCTGGATGTGGCTCTGGACAGCCTGGTCTGGTGGTTGGCGACCCTGCACATAGCAGGGGGTGGAAACTAGATGATCATTATGGTCTTTTGCAACCTAGGCCATTCAATGATTCTATGATTAATACTTCATTATTACTCAGCATACTCTTTTTTGTTTTTTTCCTACAAGAATCATATACATTTCTGAAAGCCATGTATACTTCCAGTTCATTTTCGATTCTTACAAACTTCTGCTTCTCGCTTTCTTGGGGCAATGAGATCTGCTGCCTGCTTTACATTTTAACAAAATATTTCCGCCTTTCAGAATCTCACTGGTAGTTGAAGTACTGATATTTCTGTATCTTTGCTCTTTTTCAAATTTTTTATTTTTTGTCTTACAGCACTTCAGAGAGCAAGGAGTATTACTGCAGAACTCAGTTTAACTGTAGCCTGGAAAGCTCATGACTTGAATTCATTTGAGAAAGAATATCTGCGAAAGGGCATGAAGCAGCGCTGTGTTGCCCACATGTGCCCCTGTCAGCTCCAGCCTCCTCCGGTTGTTCTGCCTCTGCTTCTCCTTTTGCAGCTTCCTGCCATCACATCAATCAAGGCCAAGTTGGATAGTGCCCTGGGCAGCATAATCTAGTATTAGATATGGAGGTTGGCAGGCCTGCCTGCAGCAGGGGGGTTGGAGCTTGATGATCTGATGATCCTTGAGGTCCATTCCAACCCAAGCCATTCTATGATTCTATGATATTTCTATGATATGATTCTACGATATTCTGTGCTATTTTATCACAGTGATAAAGGACCTCTCCCACGTTAAGCACTCTGTTTACAATGATGCTCCTAAGATTCCATGCTTTTCTGACTCTGATACGTCTGAAAAAGATTTCTCTGCCAGTCATCTGGTTATTACAAGACCCCGTGCTTCTTTCCATTTTGATGTCTAAACAAAAAAGATCTTTCCCGTGGAATTTGAATAACATTCTATCAAGTTTTAGGATTAGCATTTTACAAGCTTGAATACCAGCTAGAATCCATTTTCCATTTTCCTCCATGTCCACCAGTAACCAAGCCGAAATCTTCAGCTCATTTTATATGGAACGAAACTCCTATTGACAAGACTTCTGCAGCTCAGAACTCAATCTAATCCTCGGCTGGATACAACCAGACTGGTAAAGACAGTACATTAAGACGCCAGTGCATGCCTTATAGTAACTTTCAGTCAGTTTCTATTTGCAGTTAACAGCTTTTTTGAAAGTATCTATCAATCAGAAGGAATTCTAGCACTGAGATAGATGATGCTCTGACGTTTTATGGATGGCTGCCTTTCATTCCCAGTAAGCAGGCTAAGTGGTCTGATTCAGAATAGTGGTCTGAATCCAGGTATGGGCACCAGCACCTCCTGCTCTCTGTCCTTACCCTTGCACTGCTGAACTCAATGCTCATAGTGATTCTCATCCTTGATTTTTCTTAGATGCATTTCTATAACACTCTTCCTCCTAAGGCTGCTCTGGGGCTTGATTAGCTAATGATTTTAAACCATTCAGAATGTACTTCAATTTTTGTGGATTGTGTCAAAATGAGAAAGGGTCACATACTATTGCATTTCGTGGGATGAGCTCTCAAGAACGACAGTAGGTAAAGCTCTTTTCTAATACTAGAACATATTGTACAGTCTGCTAAAAACACTCACAATTGTTGGCTTATTCCCTCGAACTATAATAGGAAAACAGACAGATCAGTGCATGTGACTGATTTTCTGTTAACCCAATAAGGTCAAAGTAGTTGTCCATCTTCATGAATTCCTATGCTGCCAGACTGATGCGGCAGCAAAATATGTTGAATATACATCGTAAGTTTTCAGCTCAGCAGAATGATGTCATCAAGAGGGAAACAGCTGGTGGTTAAAAACTAGTAAACAAACAAACAAACAAAAAAAGCCAATATAATCAAAGCAGACAGGCCCAATTTCTACATGACTCACATTTTATGTGTCTGCATCACAGTCCTAAATCCCTCACAAATTCTGAAGTCAATGATTTTTGTCTTGAAGAAACTTAACCATCCAATAGCTCTTTCCTCTTTTCATGTTGAGGGCAAAAAATCAATATTGTTTATACTATGATACATACTTCCTATCAGTCAATTTGAACTCTTGCTCTCAGTATCTTTCAGCAAAGTTCTCTCTTCTTTTTTTTTTTTTTTTTTTTTTTGTTCTTTCAGGTTTTCTTTTTTCTTCCATTTTAATGCATAGACAAAAAAGAAAAAAAGTAAGTCATAATTTCATAATATGTCCAAATTCAAATCACTGTTTTAATGTGTCTTTTCATCACATAAGAAATGTGATTATGTGGGTCTGAGGGCTGCTGTGCCAGTTCATCATCAACACCTAGAAGCCTTGTCTCCTTGAGAGATGGGCTCATTGTGAGATATGTTGCTCATACAAACATTTTAAATGAAACCAGAATGGTCATTAAAGAGAAAAGCGGGCCAATGTAAAGGTCATCTTATTGCACATAAGGTTATATCTTCCAAATGACTCACACTGGATTAATCTCAGGTTCTCTAACAGAGGAATATGAACACATGCTCACAGAGAGAGAACTCTCAGCATGCTGATGAAACTACATGAACTTATCAGGAACATGGGAACCCATACAGCCCACTTTCACGTGAGAACACACTGCCTGCAGCAACATCAGTGTGTATATTTACCGAGCTGATGCTGAAAGCAAAATGATTGATTTAACAAACTTGTGCAACCTCAGAGAGACACACCAGACCCAGAGCAGCATGAAACTTCTTTCTCAACATCTGCATCATGCAGGGTAGGTATTTTGGAACTGGATAGCAGAGAGAAAATTACTGATTAAGTTGTGAATTAAAGAGTAATTAATTAATTTGCATGTGTAAAACATTCACTTCACACCATAGTGGTCTTTTTCACCTTTCCAGGACTACGTTTATGCTGTCTACATAGCATAAAAGCAAAGTATTGACCATTATACATACAAAGAAAATGTTTACAACTAATAAATCAACTAGCACCAGGATTTAGGCTGAACATCTCAGTGTCTATGTTCACAGATTCATAGAATCACAGAAACATTTGAGTTGGAAGGGACCTTTAAAGACCATCTGGTCCAGCTCCCCTGCAATAAACAGGGACACCTACAGCTCCATCAGGTGCTCACAGCCCCATCCTCTGACCTTGGATATTACCAGGGACAAGGCACCCACCACCTCTCTGGGCAACCTGTTGTCAAACTGCAAACAAGATCCCTGCCACAGTAATGACCCAGGCCAATTTTCATCCCCCGAGATGATTTGGGCATGGTCAAGAAGTTATCACAGATCACAGACCAGTTCCACTTGCCAATGTGGATTTGGTTTGGTTTTGGCTAAGCATCTGGAGGATAATAAAGTTTAAGAAAATGGTCAGATTTTACCAGCTGACATCACAGATAGGTAATGGGTCCTGACCATTTCCCATCCTGAAGTACTGTGCTTGAATTATATGAATGTATGGAATTATTCTAAAGCAATTTTGGCTTTAAATGTTATAACAGAATGAAGGGATAAGAGTACTTCAGCTACAGATCTTTGCTCAAGATTTACAGGGAGATGGTAAAATTCTCAAAGTCTGTTTTGGGCAAGACACAGAGGCAACATAATAACTACAAATAATAATTATGAATAAGAGTAATAATAAATTGTTCATTAAAATTAAGCCCAGTTTTTGTGTATATACAAGTATGTATTGGATAACATCTGAGGAAAGTTCAGGTCACTATTGTCTACTTTAGATAATGACTAATCCTCACCTGCCCCCTTACATAGCTATTCAAATCTACTAATTTAAGTGACATTATTCCTAAGAGACGCAAATCAGCACGAGCAAAAACGATCCCTTTAATTTATATGAATCAGGACCTATGAACACCTAAGCCAATGCTTTCATTCAGATTTAGATAGAAGTACAAGATTAACCAGTTAAGAAAAGAGTCTGGGGAATGGCACCTATTCCTGACCACTAACTCAAAAAAGACTGCTCAGCTGGATGTATCTCAATGACATACACTCATCCACCTACAAGGAAATGTGGCATTTATCCCACTGAAGTGTCTCAGAAACACTGAAATCTAAACTTTCCTTTTTAACATGCCCTTTGTATTTATTCAGAGTTTTTTAAAAAATTAAAATAAAAAATAAGAACTTTAAGTTTTCATTTGTTTGTTTGTTTCTCTCCTCTAGTTCTTCCTTGCTTTGATTAAAATTGAGACTTGTGAGTCTCATGCACCGACCTTGCTTTTGTGCTCTGGGTAAACTTCTTCTCCTATACTCAGCAGGGAGCGCTGGAAAGATACCAAGCACGATTTATCCACATAGGTGATTAGCTTCTATATTCTATTGAGCACTCCAGGAGATGTGCAAAAATGAGCATTTAATGTAGTTTTCCTCAAAGACAGCATAAATTCTGGAGTCCTTGAACTGAAGCGCTCTGCTGTGGATTTGGCTGGGTTTCTCACACACGGTGAGGCAGGGGAGTGTGAGGCAGCAGGGATCTCAATCAAACCCAATGACAGTGCTACTATTTGACAAGGGAAATGCATCTCCCTTTTTCCTTCTCTGTCCTATGAAACATCCTGCTGTGATTATCATGTCTTTTCACTTAGATAGCCTTGACCTAATTCTTAAGGATAGGAAGCCTTTATACATGCACTTATCATGAATCTGAAATTTTGTGATAGTGCTGCTAGGGAGGGGTCAAAATTCAATAACAGGAAGGAAAAGACAACAACAGAGCATAAAGACAAAGTTATTGAAATGCCTAATTCTTACTGCGGGAATTAGAAGGGAAGAGTTTCACTTATTACGGAATCATAGAATCATAAAATCATTTGAGTTGGAAGGTGACCTTAAAGGTCACGTAGTTGAACCCACAGGGACACCCACAGCTCCATCAGGTGCTCAGTGCCCCATCCCCTGACCCTGAATGTCTCCATGGACAGGACACCCACCTTTTTGGCAACCTGTGCCAAAGTAAATGTTCTCAGCAGAACTATTCAGCAAAATGGATGGTTAATATAGCCGGGCTCATAGAATCACCAAATAATAGAATCTTGAGCTGGAAGGGACCCACAAAGATCATCGAGTCCAAATAGTGGTTCATTGTGATTCATCTTGCAGTTCAGGTTGCTAACTGAAGAGCAGCTGCTGTTTTTTCATGAAAGCTATATCATTTGCTAGGATATTCAGGCAGACCTGTGCCCTAACACCAACAGATTCTTACAGGTCCTGTCTCATTAAAATCTGCTGTATAATACGAATGACCATAAATCACTGGTCTTGATAGTGGGGAGAAACATCTTCCTCAAAAAGACTTCAGAATAGGTTGCTTGGATTGTGGTGTTTTTTTTTCTCTGGCACTCACCTTCTTGTCCTGATTTTGAAAAGAAATTGAGGCAAAATCAAGCGGAATCAACCAAGTAAATAAATAATGCCATATCTTTATATAGCTTTTTCTATACACCAGTTTCACAGAGTGCTTGCGCTAGTGCTATTTCAGGCATTTTGCATCTTATATAACATAGTGCTACAGCTGGCTCTGAAATCAATTTTATTTGACCTCCACATACTCCACTGACAATATACACTGCAGTTCCTCAGTGCTCTTCCAGCAAGACTTAATCTTTCCCTGTGGTCCTGTTTAAAATGTGCAAAGGAAAAAGCAGTGTCTTGCTTCCTCCAGGTGAATATTCATCTGACAGAGGCATATTAATAACGGCAAAAACCTTGAAACTTGGGCCCCTGTCATTCTTTATTGTTGAAGGAGAGGATAAGGAGTGGAGATCCCCAGGGCTCGATACTGAGGCCTATCTTATTCAGTATCGTTATTGATGACCTGGACGAGGGCACTGAGTGCACCATCAGTAAGTTTGCAGATGACACCAAGCTAAAAGGAAGTCTTGATCTGCCTGAGGCAAATGGGGGATTAAGTTCAAGACCAAATGTTGGGTCCTGCACTTTGGCTACAACAATCCCAGGCTTGGGGCTTCCAGGCTGGAAGGCTGTTTAGAGGAAATGGATCTGCTGGTATTGGTTGACATTTGGCTGAACATGAGCCAGCAGAGTGCCCAAGTGGCTAAGAAGGCCAATGGCATCCTGGCTTGTATCAGAAATTGATCTGCCAGGGGGAGCAGGTGTTCATCTCCCAGTACTTAGCTCTGGTGAGGTTGCACCTTGAGTGCTGTGTTCAGTGTTGAGCCCCTCACTACAAGAAAGAGGTTGAGGCCCTAGAGTGTGTTCAGAGAAGGACAACTAAGCTGGTGAGGAGTCTGGAGCACAAGTATTATGAGGAACATATATATACATATATGCACACATGTACACACATATACGGACACATACACACAAATACACACATACATATACACAATATCTCTGTTTAGTTCTAAATAGAAAACTGACCATAGTTAGTCCAAAAACTTTGAAAGTTCTTAAGGAGAGAGATTTGCTGTTACAGCTTCATTTTCTTATATTAGTTTTTTACATGCCTCAGGAAAGAACAGAGTGTTCATCTGAAACCAGGATGGCCTGTGCTGATTAAATCAAAGTATTTAAATAGTAGTTCTTATTATTCTGCAAAATATTGCATGCATTTATTCATTTTTTATGATTATTCTTCCAAGCTGAGATAATCTACTGTACCCAGTGATGATATGCTGTAAATCATTCTGCTCTACATCCTAACACGTCAAAAGAAAACATACTGTACGATAACAAACCAGTATCCATTTAAGCCAAGGACATTTTTACTGTTATTCTTCATAAAAGCTATTTTGTAAATAGTTATACCATTGATGAATAGCCCTTATTACTACAAGGGAAATTGATCCTGAAAAATAATGAGAAAAAAAAACTCTGCAAGGTCATTTCAAAGGTTTCTTCTTTGTTCTTGCAAACCCACAAGGGACTGTTGTAATCATATGGTCTAAACACTGGCTGAGCCTGAAATGAAGCAATTTATGTAAACCTCCTGAATTGGGCAGAATTAGTCTTCTCTGCCATGTGAAAACAAGTATGACTGAGGAATATAACACAAAAGAGTTTGTGAACCATCGGAGACTCATTAGCACATTGGTTACAAGTAACATGATTGATGGAGGTGAAGCAGAAAAAAATCTGCATGGCACATTGGAAACATTTCAACATAGGCAAAATTGTTCAAACTCATGGAAATTTTATTTATTTGTTCATTTTATATTTCTACAAAACTGATTAGGGTTGGGCTTGAGGCTTAGGATTCAGCATCACCACATGACAGCCAATACTATTAACTTTTTGCCCCTCTTTCTGGATGGTTCTGCTCCATACGAAACATTTTACCCCCCAGGCTATGCCCAGCCAGGATCTGAGGGGTAGCACAGCTCTAGAACTGCTCCCTGTAGGCAGGGTGGGTGATGGAACTGCATTGATTTTTGGTGAAGAACTGAGCTCTGCTCTCTGGTGACAGTGGCAGGGCCTGAGGGAACAGCATGGAGCTGCATCAGGGGAGGGTCAGGTGGGGGTGAGGGGAAGGCTCTGCCCCATAGAATGGTATGCATGGCACAGCTCCGCAGGGCAGCAGGCATGGCTCTAAGCTGTGGGAGCTCACAGAGTGTTGATACACCGCTCTCAGACATGAAGTTTGATTTTGATGTGGTGCAGTGAGGAGCCAGGGGTTGGACTCAGTGATCCTTGTGAGACACTTCCAACTCAAGATATTCTATCATTCTAAGAAGTATGCATTCAAGAAGCATGGCCTTGACATGATACACACACATACCAAGAGGATTTTTATGACAATGAAAGGTGGAGCAGCTTGTTTGCTGCAAGTAACTGAGATCTCAAACAGCAGCAAAATATATATAATTTCTTGCAATGTTCACATGCATGGTCTGATGTTTTTTTCCAGTGTCATGAGAGAGTACTTCATGTAATCTGTAAAATAAACATGGCATAAGGATGTAGTTGGAAAAGAGAGAAAGAAGCTCTGCATTTGTGATTCTGTGTTTTTAGTGAAAGCTGCTCTTCCTCTAAAGCTCTCCTTGATAGAATGATTGCCAGAAGCCCTCCCTAAGGCGGTGCTCCCTCTGCACTGTTTGGTGTTTTGAATACTGAAAACCCTGTTCACCATTACTCCCCCACCCCAGAGCAGCAACTGCTCCCCTCACAACTACATCTTTGGATGCAAAGTGCTAGTTAAGGGGAAAAAATCACATTCAGTCATGCACTTAAAAGTTCTGAAAGCCTCTAACTGTGGTGGTAGCCATGCAAAAAATATTACATTCAGCCTGGTTGACCTGCTTACAGTTTTGAAATACAGTCTCTTTCACTTCTTTGGGATGCATTCGGATATAAGGATGTTTTGTACAATAAGGATGGTGAGGCATCGGCACAGGTTGCCTAGAGTGGTGGTAGATGCCCCATCCCTGGAGATATCTTTCTTCTGTTAATGTCAGGGTGGATGGGGTTCTGAGCACCTGATGGAGCTATGGGTTTCCCTGCTTATTGTAGGGGAGTTGGATCAAATGGCCTTTAAGTGTCCCTTCCAACTCAGTCAATTCTATGGTTCTATGATCAGATATGACAGACTGCAACTCTAAAACTTTTTATGAATGCTTTACCAGCTGCCCCTTCCCGCCTTCCTGTGCTGCATGTAAAAATTCATTTCCTTTCCCCCTCTGGGTAGAGAAACTAAAGACAATAGCAATTCAAAATTGCACAGTATTTTGGGGGGGGCTAGAGAAAAGTCCTGCAGAAAGACTAGCTGATAAACAGAATTATGTATGGACCTTATTGCTTTTCTTTTCTCCAAATCATAGTTTGAATGAGGAGAAGGTAGTCACTTAGGAAAAGTAATGATCCATTACCCCAGTGGTGGCTTTAAAAGGACATCAACAATACCCATTGTGCAGCACATTCGTATTCTGGTTGTAGCTGTGTGACTGTTCAACCCTTATTCCCACCACTTTTCTCTGTTCTTTCCTAACCCACTATAATAATGTGCCTTGGGAGGGGTGTGGGCAAAGACACGTGTGGAGCAAAAGAAGAGAAACTGTGAGAATGAAGTTGGAGAAAAGTGAGGTGAGGTTGTACAAGTAGAGTGCTTTGAATTCAATGCAGAAAGTGAACAGAAGAAACGTGAATGAGGGAAGTGATATTGGTTCACATGGGTGCTGCTCCATGTTAATCTTTTTTCCCTTGTTGTCACAGTGGAAATTCATCACAGTTGTGTTTGATCATCTCCAGGTGTGTCTCGTCAGGCCAGAGTATGGGAAATGATACTGCAATGTGCTACTGGAAGTGAACTTCTCTGAAGGTGCTATGGGACCTATTGTCATCAAAGAGAATTAGAACTTGAAACAGCAGTGATGGGGGATGACAACACGTACCTACCTCTGGCCTCAGCAGGGTTGTAGGGATGGTTGGATTTTAGAAAAAAACTTTGAGACAGGAAAAATCAATGGAGTTTGGGAAGCAGCTCTGTGAAATGACAGATTAACAGAAGGCATTGTTTTTAGTAGTGTCCATGTGACAAAGTTGAGGGTAAAACCACAGGGGCTTAGACAAGATTATGTTTAACTGTGGCAGTTATCCTAAACCACAGTGGAGTTCAACTTGTCTCTTAGTAGATGAATTTTGAATCCTGATAAACCCCTGTGCATACTTCAAGCAGCTTGAGAACTACCATAACTAAAACCATATTGTATTGCAAATTAATGCAAGGTCATCCTAGTTAAACCACAGAATTTAGAGGTGAAACGCTAATGCATTAACAAAATGAGGCAGAAACAAGAGAAGATATATTTTTGCATTTAAACAGCCTCCCATAGATGGGCACACTGTAAGTGTCAAATCAGACTCATAAAGTTGCTTCCAGGAGGGTGCGGACAGATTTCACCATTGTTCAGTTGGGAAAGCTGAAGCACAGAGAGGTTAAATAATAGAGCAAAAATCTGAAAGCCCAGTTGAACTATTTGTTCTTGCCACTACACTGATTTTGTCTTTATACTCAAGAATGAATGATGGTTGTAAATACCCCTGTATTTATTTTTACTTTGTACATTCTGTATGTCTACAAAATGCTTTTTCCCCATGAATGGGTTGAAAGGGACAAAAAGCAATTGTCAACATATTTAGTGGTATGTTCTTTAAGCACCTCTTTTTTCTCTCTCAAAAGTATTATTTATCCACCCTTATAATAAGCTTAATTATATGGTAGCATATCAAATATTATTCTGATGTGTTACGTCTCTGTGACTCTCTTGAAAAGATCAAGATGTTAATGATAGAGAACAATTGATAACTGACACAAATGGTAAATGGAGGATATTTGATCTGCTTCTTCCCAGCTAGAAAGTTATGTGTAATTGTTTTCTTTAAATAAGAACAGAGTGAGAAAACTCTGCCAAAAGTCCAAAGTTAAAGGTAAATATTAGTGTCAGAGTACAAGTAGGAATAGTACATTTTATAGCACTTTTCATCCAAGAGTTTCAAAACATCTCCTAGATATTGATCAAAGCTTTCTAAGGTATTTTATTTTTAAAGTTAAGCATGTCAGTACAATTTTCCCATTATAAGGTAAGTAGTGAAATGAAGCTAGAATGGAAAGAACACCTTCTGCATTTGTTTTCTACCTGATGAAAAAGGCAAACTAAACCAAAACAATTTTAATAAATACTTTTTTTAAAATAATATTTTCTTTTATGCTCTTGTGCGTGTTAAGGTAATTGGCTAGACATTCCTACAGAAAGATTCATTGGAATGAGAATGAGCACTATTTACATGATCCCTTTGAAATAAGATTATTTTTAGACTCAACTGAAAGTCTATTTTGTAGATCCTTGGATTAGCAGAGGATTAAGTGACGCTGAAATCATAGATCCATAGAATCATAGAAAGGGTTAGGTTGGAAAGGACCTGAAAGATAATTTAGTTCCAACCCCCTGCCATGGATAGTGTTGCCACTCACTAGATAAGGCTGCCCAGGGCCCAATCCTTGAATGCCTCCAGGGATGGGGCATCCACTGATCCTCTGGGCATCAGTGCCAGGGCCTCACCAACCTCTGAATAGAGAATTTCTTCCTAACATCTAGTAAGAAATCCAATATGCTTCATCTCATTTTCTTTTCCCCTGCTAAATTCCACCAGTTACTCAGCTACTGTGGCCAAAAGCTTTTGCCCTTTCCACTGCTCATGCAATTGTTCTTTAACTAGTTTTATTTAAATTGATGCCATTGTTATAAATGTTTTCAATAAGACATCCTTTCCAGATTGATTCATTTTGACCGTGAAGGGTTGAACATGATTAGTTGGCCAAAGCCAACCAGGAATTTGGAAGATGACCTAATGCCATTTGCATACACTGGTAATTAGCTATATATTTCTCATTATGAGCACACAGTACACTGATAGAGAGGCCAGCAGAGAGAATGTAATTCTGCTTGGGTCATCTTCTGGGAGCCCACAACAAGCTTCACAGAGAGGAAAGTGGCTGGGAATTCTTCTCCAAGCAGAGCTGGAAGAGGCTTTGAACTTTATGAATGCTGATTCAGACCAAAGGAAGTGATGAAAGCACGGGTTAGATACTATAATTAGTTTAGCTCTCCAGAGATGACTCAAATCCACATGTAGTACATAGGATCAGGGAGTTTTAACCAGCTCTACCACAATAGACATACTTCTCCCATCTGTAATCAAAATTTGCCATATCAGGTGGGAATAGTCATGAAGATAACTGTGCCTCAACATGTCTTTCTTTCCTTTCCCTTTTTAAAACTTTTATTCTAAGGATTTTTTTCTCTTCCATATTTATACTGTCCTTTCCATAACCCCAAGATCCTGGGAACAATCTACTCTTTTCTAGTAGGTCTATGATTTTTCCTCTCTCTCTCTCCTCTTAAGGCCACTGTCCTCTCATGGCTCTCCACTAAACCTGTCTCAGCGTTTCCATGCAAATCCACTTCCCCTGCATCTCATCCCCTCTATTTTTCTGCTTTTCTAGGGTTCACATCCAATAAACACCAAAAAGCTCTAATCTATGCTATTCCCTGAACTGATAATTAGAAATAGATACTGTGACACCCAAAGCCATAAAATAAACTTGTTTTTCAGGGGCTTTAACTAGAAGTTCCCTTCCATATTTTCTTGAAATGCATTTTCTATTTGTGACCAGAATGTTTCCTACCCATGATGGAAAATGATTATGGTATAGAAATATATTCCTTTGAATTCTGATACATCTCATTATCAGTGCACTTCACAACAATTCATTATTCAGTATCACTATCAAGCTTTTGCTTATTTATGTGATTTGTTCATTTCAGGGAAGGGACAAATAATACTCCATGCACTGGTAAGATGCTGTCTGTTCATCTAAAGCCTCTTGAGTATTTGTATTTATGAAAACTGGTTTTTCATACAGTTAATGAAAAGAAGAGGAGCAAATATCTATTGCTATTTTACTGTTGT
>PPHD01023105.1:0-12586 GCA_002909625.1 Bambusicola thoracicus | reverse complement strand
TTGAACTTCCCAAGTTGCAGCCTATATAGCAGCATTCCTCTAGCTGTTTGTTTCCTTTGTGTCACACAAAACAAGCCTAGCTTCACAATCAGTTCTCACAGAACATTTGATTTAGGTCTCTCACTGTTCTAGTGAGAATCCCCCCACTAGATTCCTTCAAGCTTCTCAACGTCTTTGTTGAACTGGGGGCTTTTTAGGGCCACCAAAAGTATCAACAGACTTCAAGATATAACAACAAAGGAAAAAAAAAAACAAACAAAATAAGGGTAAATTTCTTTTGCTCATCCATTAGTGAACAGTTTGTGAGAACTGGTTACTACAAGGTTTGTTACATATATATATACTCATGACAATTTATAGCACATACTACTTCTACGAAAAATGAACTGTGAGCAAATACGAGGTTGTATTACACTTCTTTCACTCTAATTATGGCACCTAACAAATGTAAACATTGTAATTACTGGCAGGTTCTGCCACTCCTAATCAAAAATGACTTGAAGTGTAATCTAGGTCAGTACCAGCTACTCCATCCTCCCGAACTTCTCCGTCTTCCATCAAATGGACAATGGGGAGTACTGCTGCACAGATGCATGCTGGAAACACAGCTTGAGGTGGTTGTGGCACATGATGGTTCGGAGTGTGCTCTGTAGTATGTTCTTCATCTGGAGTACAAAGAAGATTAGAAGGTGACTGAAGGTGAATGAGTTGTGACATTGTACAGGCAGATTAGATACATGCTTGCATTAGGTGCTGTATAAACAGAACAAAATGGCAGGCTGTCTGATCACTGTGCACACACAACAGGCTTACTACTATCTCCAAGAACAAACTGAACCTCCAGTCAACTTTCTGACCAAGAATTTTAATTAGCTTATTATAAATTGGTTCAAGCCTGGGAACACATTCAGCAAAATATAATGCCATCAGCTTTACTGATTAACAGGTTTCCAGTGAATGAAGTTCTAGGAAAGGACACTCCACAGTGAATTCAACCTACCTTCTGCACTGACTGCTGACCGCACTGACCAGACAGAGCCACGACGGAAAGAATAGTTCCTATGAGATGTACTGGAGGTGCAGGAAGGACTCACGGAGAGACGGCGGGAGGCCAGGTTGGCAACTTCTTCTACTGACAAAGAGAATGGGAAATGTCAGTCCAAACCCAGCTGACAGGCTTTACGGACCTTTCAAAAGGAGAGCACTTGCAACCAAATTGGAACATTGAAAAATCAAGTCAGGTAACACTCAGAACAATTTAAGACCTATAAAGATCAGGTAAGTACTTTACTCATGCTTTGGGAACCAACTAAGCACTGATCCATAATAGTGTGCGGTGACTTGGTGAGTCATACTTTAACTGAGGTGTCTATATACTTCTCTTCATGTACATCCTATTACCCATCTTTGTTGGTGGTTCTTAGTTTTTACTGAGAATTGCAAATTCTGCACACATATCTGCCAAGACATGTCTAGATCCAGTGGTTGTTCACTATCTTTCTAGAGATATTAAAATGATTCAGTGCTAGTACTTGTCCACCCTCTAAGGTGGTGCCCATACCAAAGCAGGGACTTTCCTACTACTAACAATAGCTTTTTCTTGGACAATACTTTCTTTAACAATACTACTAACAATAGCTTTTTCTTGGACATGACATCCCTAAGCAGTGCTGTATGCTGGTGGCAGGTGCTCTCAGTTTCCTAGAAAGCAGTTTCTGGCCCTGGGGCACACCTTCTTCTTCCTGCTCTGAGCTTGGTGTGCAGGTTGGCTCATAGCAGGCCTCCTGAGTGATGGGGATAGCAGTGATGAGACTGGCTTCCCGACCCAAGCGCTTCTTCTCTTCCTCCTGCTGCAGGTTCTTCAGGATGTGCTCTGCTCGCTGATGGGAACGAGACACTGCTCTGGCTGAAAATGACTTCTGTTAGGAAGAAGAAAGAAGAAATATAACACTGTTAGTTATGATACGCATATTCTATGTGTCCCACCAAGGTCCTTGATCACTTTCAGCAACTCAGTTCCTAAATACAAATCAAACTCGTACTAGCTGAACAGAGATGCACCAGGAGCTACATCTATAGTAAGCCTCTTCCTTATGAGACATCACACAAAACAGGACAGAAAACTGGAAGACAGTTTGAGCGAACTTATCCTTTGGAGAGATAGCAACTGCGCTCCTAAGATCTGAGTTACTGTCTCTCATGGGCGTATGATGTACAGTACAGTGTCTCCTTGATTATACAGGCAGAAAAATCCATGTAGAATATTCTGTGCCCTACATGGACAATGTATTGACTAGATCTTCCTCAGCTGAGGACAACAAGAAAACTTAAGAGTTTAGTCCGCACCTTTAGGCTTCAGCATCGCCCAGGCCCTTACTGAGAAACGGCAATACTCGCTCTCATGACATCTTTGCTTACCGACTGGTCTTCATTGATAGGATCTTGCACACTTCCACTACACTGAGGGACCCAGGGAGGGTCAAACATCGGCACAGAGGGCATCCCCAGGACAGGAGAAGGCAAAGTGAAGTTTATACTTGGAGGAGGGATCTAAATAAAACCGCAAAGGACATTCTGTTACAGCACACAAATATTAATGCTTGTAGTGCTAAGTGCTAATTAAACGGTATCTCACTATAAAATAAGACAACACTGACAGACTTCTTTCTTTATCTGCTCTTCTGGACCTCATTGTGTGTTCCCCAGTATACTCTTCCCATTTTTAACAGGAATTCTACAACATCATCTATCTAGTGTGACATCTATCTATCTCTAGTGTGACTGAGACGACCATTTTTTTTTCCTAAAAACAGATTTTGAGGCAATTTCATGTTAGCATGTCATAACACATCTATCCTACAAGACAAGCCACAAATATTAACACTGTGTTTCATGTGTTCTATCTACCTTAAAGATCTGTTGAGCTCCTTCTTCCATCCTAGGCCAGACTTGATACCGAAACCTCCAGAGCGTGTGAAATTTGAGAATGGCATTCAGTCTTTGCACTGTCTCCGGGTGATGAAATTCGGACATCAGCATGTCAGAAACAGCCTCTGGCACTTTCACAGCACATAGCAGGAACATGGCAGCTGCAGGGAGAGAACATCTGATCATCTGTTTCCCTTACTAATGTGTTTACTTGGCAGGAAAAATTGCAGCTGTACAAACCCCAAACAGACAGAAACCCGGATTCCAAAAGTGAGATCAGCAGTCCACTAAGCTTAGCAAAACTTGTACTGCACCATGAAACAGAAGTGTTTATGATTCTATCTTTTGGAGCCACACAGCATTATGCTTGTAAGAAGTTCTGTCAACTCGACTTATAAAACAAAACACAGCTCTGCCCTTCTTACTAACGCTGAGTCACAACTGATATAAAATAAGAAGCATCTCTTGAAGTAACAGGACTAACTCAACTTGGCTTTCTAAAGTTTCACTTCTGATTGCTTCCTGTGATGATTAGTAAAGGCGGGTTTAACAGCTCAGCCTTACCATCAGAGCAGGAGCAAGTGGCTCAGTACAAGACCCACACGTCAATTTTCACGGAATAGAAACAACAACAAAAAAGGTTCTTACAGGACTGCAATGCTTACAATCTGCCTCCAAGAGAAAACAGTGTTGCTATGAATTGGGAGACAAAGAGCAAGACAATGCAAGAGATCAGAATAGAAGTTGAGGTGGCCCACACTTGTTTCTTTGGAGCATATCTGAATATAAACAGACAGAACAACTCCAGCCCTGTGGAGGCCAATTAATTTAGGTGTATATCCAAGGGGCACTGAGCAGGAAGCAAGTGAACAGTGTTGCTGTGGGTGGTTGGTGGGTGTGAGTACTCACGGCTTCTTTGACCAGTAGCTGACCAAAGATCACTGGAGCTAATTTCTCTAGATTTAGAAGTAATTCTTCCACAGTAGAAAAAGGACAGTTACCATCTTGTTCACCTCAACACTTACTTAGAAGGTGCCAGGCATGAGTGCTGTGCTGACAGAAGGCAATCTGAACACGTGCAGAAAAACAAGGGTGACCTTTGACTGCTTAGGTACTGCCTTGCATGAGGCTTCCAGTTCTGCTACAACACCCTGCTTCAAATCTGTACAGTCCCTCCTGCTTCACCAGCAGAGAGAACCTTTCTACTCTTTGGTGTTTTAACTGCATCTATATCAAGTCTTAGCAGGACTGATTTGAAACCGTGAGCTCACACTGAAAGGTTTCCAAAACCCCAAATAAGAGATTCAGCCTGGAAAGGACTCAGTAGATGGTGCTATTGTACACCAACATAGGATTTCCTTTTATCCAGCTTGAGGATAGCAACATCGGGAGCGTTCATGTTTGATCCTGATTGAACGTAGATCGTGCCAGGGCTGAAATCACACAATACTAAACAGCTACTACAGTCTCTCAAGTGGATTTCAATCCTCTCTTGAGGAAGGGGAAGAAGAGGAAGATGTGTCTAACAGGCTGCACTGGAGGGGCAGGCAGATAGCAGTCCTCAGAAAGAGGAGTCTTAGTAGGGTTTTGATAAAGAAGAAACAGTAGTCAAAACTATTTTCCTAGAAAGCAGTCTGAAGTGGTGGAGAGAAGTGCAGCCTCAGGCAGCTTGCTTCTCTTCTTTATTTTACTGCTCTCTTCCTGTTTGCACTTTTGGTCCAGAAAACCCAGTGCTGGGTTTTCATAGTGAGTTGTCTGAAGCATGGGGGCTAGAAGGTGGCCTCTGTGAGAAGAGAGACCAGGGGCTTCCCCCATGCTGGACAAAGCCACTTCTAGATGGCTCAAAGATGGGGCTACAGCTGCTGGCCAAAGCTGAATGAATGAGCTGATTATGACTGATTATGTACTTAAGTGTTTAAGAAAGGGTAAAAAATCCTGTGCTGCAGCTGCAAGGGAGATGAGTGAGAAAAACAAGCCTGCAGACACCAAGGTCAGTAAAGGAGGAAGGAAGATGCTCCAGGTACTGCAGAAGATTCCCCGCAACCCATGGAGAAGACCATGGTGGCACATGCTGTCCTCCTGCAGCCCACAGTGTACCACATCAGAGTAGATAAACACATTGCATTGGAGGACCCCACACAGCAGCAGATGGATACATGCTAAAGGAAACTGCAGCTCATGGAGAGCCCACACAAAAGTAGCATCCTACAAAGATCTGCAGCCTGTAGAGAGGAGCCCATTATGGAGCAGGTATTCTGGCAGAAACTGCAGCCCATGGGGGAACTGTGCTGGAGCAGTGCATTCCTAAAAGAATGCAGCCTATGGTATAGACCCATTCTGGAGCAGTTCCTGAACTGCAGCCTGGGGAGGAAGGCCCATGCTGGAATAGTTCATGAAAGACTATGCCACACGAGGGACCCAGTGCAGAAATACGGGAAAAGGGTGAGAAGGAAGGAGCAGCAAAGGGTTTTGAACTTAATACAGCTCCATTCCTCTTTCCCCTGCACCGTTCAGGGAGCAGGAGAATGTAGAAAAGTCATGAGCAAAGCTGAGCTTGGAAGGAAGGTGGGGATAGAGAAGGTGGTTTTAGTATCTTCTTGGTACTCACTATTCTACTATGTTATTAATTAATAATGAAGTAAATTAATTTTACTCAGGTTAAGTCTGTTTGCTTGTGACAGGTTAGCAATCTCTCTACATCCTTATTTTGACCTTCATTTTTTCCCTCTTACTTTCTCCCCTTGTTGAGACGTGAGAGGCTTGGTAGGCACCTGAGGCACTGAAAAGAACTGTGGTGGGCTAACCTTAAATCAGAATCATAGAACGGCCCAGGTTGGAAGGAACCTCAAGGATCACCAAGCTCCAACCCCCACGGTGAATGCAGGGCTGCCAAACTCCACTTTTAATACTAGACCAGGCTGCCCAGGCCCCCATCCAACCTGGCCTTGAACACCTCCAGGGACAGGGCATCCACAACCTCTCTGGGCAGTCTGTTCCAGCATCTCACCACTCTCTCTGAGAAGAACTTCCCCTTGATATCCAACCTAAACCTTCCCTCCTTCAACTTAAAACCATTTCCCCTTGTTCTGCCAGGGAAACAGTTTAATGAAAGAAAAACAAAGGCAACACACCAAGTACTTCAGCAAACTCTGGATTGATTATATCGCTGTATTTTCTCTGCAAAGAAACCTTGCTAAACACAAATTATCCGTTCTGTTTTTCTCTGCTCGTTGGCCATAAACAAAGTTGTGCTGATTGTCTTCCTGGTCCTTCTGACCACCTCCTTTGTATAGAGCACAAAAGCACAGGAAGGTCTGTGAAAACCAAAAAGCCCTCAAGAAACCCTTGATATCATTAAGACCTCCTCCACTAGAGAGCTGTCTCGTAAGGCCTTGTAACCTTCTGCGAGTTGAGCTGTCAGGCTAGCTACACTGACCGGTTTTGTTCCCTTACCTGCTGCTCCAGCCATGTGCTCATCCACACTGAGCAGGAGCTCCCATGCTGCAGGATGGATGTCCCCATACATTTCCTCAGTGAGGACTGGAGCTGCCTTGATTAGTAGTGACAAAGGCGCAGGGGAGAGGCTCATAACCTGTAAAAATGTTTAAAAATGAAAGCGTCATGACTTACAGCTGAGCTGTGCCATCTGTCTTCAGTGAGCACAGTAATATCTTTAAAAATTGCCCTAGTTTTGGACAGCACTTTGGCTGATAGCTTCTAGTTTCAGTCATTTCAGATAATGTTTCACAGAAGAACATTGCTTTCAACCTACGCTAAGCCAGCAGTGTTGCAAGCTAGTTCTGAGTCTGCTGCTAGTCACTAGTCACTTAGGTCACCAAAACATGGATGAAGAGGACAAAAGGAAAGGAAAACTCTTCCAAGATGGTGCACAAACAGATGTAACTCCATGAAAATTTCATAGACAACCAAGAATTGTCCACTGCTTCTTCAAGAACACTGAACAAGAAAGAACAAAGGAAACTTCCTGTACACTGACAGGTTGCATCTAAATGCATTTGTGGTTTTTCTTCTATTTTATTTTTTGTGTCCCCAGTCTTGATGCATTTATCCTTATGGGAAGCCATGGATGTTGACTAACACTGAATGGACCTACATCTTTAAAGGATTCTTTGCCAGGCGTTCCCCTAAGAAGCGTAAATTCAGCATTACTGATTTGGTGAAAATATGCAGGGCTGAACTGATCCATACTCAAGAACAACAG
Organism: Bambusicola thoracicus; assembly: GCA_002909625.1. NCBI lineage: Eukaryota > Metazoa > Chordata > Aves > Galliformes > Phasianidae > Bambusicola > Bambusicola thoracicus. The sequence continues at coordinate 5,436 of PPHD01023105.1, read as the reverse complement.
TTCTTTCCATCACGTGTGCTTCAAGATCCATGCACATTTTCCTTCTTGTTGCAGCCTGACCCAGCATCTGTGTAGCAACCTCCCCAACCAGCGTATGGCCTGGCCTAGTCAGTACCTGGTGCCTGATGTATTTTAACATTCCAGAGTCCTTCTTTCCTTCCAAGTTGATATCAATCACTCTCTTTTTTAGAGAGGGAGTTCTGAGGCATGACTTGTCTGAGCACTGAAAAGGAAAAAAGGAAAAATAAGAAAGTGTTCTCATTTTGCTTCCCTGAAGTTTGGAAAGAGAGAGATCACGTGCAAGAGGAATTCCCATACACCAGAAGCTGCCCAGTACCAGAGGTGCAGCACCAAGCCCTTTCCTGTGCTAACAACAGGCCTAGTGTGAATGAGATGATATCCCATTTTCTTCTTTTTCTAACACTGCTTTTCTCAATAAAAGCTTGAAGGAGACAATAAACCAAATGAGGACTGTAAACATTCCTTGTGTAATTTTCATCAGTGACACTCATGTATTTTAGGTGAACAGTATTTTAAGCACAGAAGTGGTACAAAAGCCACAGCTTTCCCCAAAATTCCCAACTGAAATGTTTGCTGTGTACAACACCTATTCCTCTCTCAGCTACATTTATCTTCAGCAGAAAGCACGTGACAACTCATTTAAAGATTTGAGCTCATGCCTGCCTGATTGCTGTCCCTAGCAGATTGCCAATGCCAATGATAATGACAAGGCCTATTTGTGCTCATTGTTCACAATACCAAGGACTTTCTCAGAACGCTGTTTCCACAGATTTTCTCCTCAAGCTGGTAGCCTGCTGATTAAAACAGGATCTCTCATTTTTCAGGGGGCTCACAAGCTCCGTGATTGAATTTGTGTCATACTGCTTTGCAGTTGGAGATGAAACAATACACAGCATTGCACAGTGTTCTTCTGCTGCCTTTCATGAACACTGCCAGCTGCTCATCTTATGCCTGCCTTCTGTGGAGGAAACAACTGCCTTTCTTTCTTAATATCTAATTTATACACTGCTTTTCTATGCCAGAGGAAACATATGGGTATTATTTCTTCCAGGAAAGCAGAATCATTACCTCATTTAATCTGCCCTGTGCTTTGTTCCATAAAAATAGCCTTCTAACTTGACAGAAAACAAACAATCCGCCGGTTGATAAAGAAACATTCAAAATTACTCTCATAGTCTTTCATTTCCACTTATGCAGATGATAGCCTCTTTAGTCAACTAAAATCTTGATGAGAGTTTCATGAACTCTTCTGCTTTCACGGTTATTGCTAGCTGGCAGGATGACTTCCGCCATTAGAAATATTCAGAAGAACTGTCTGTCTTTTGTGGTCGAGGCTATATAGGTATTTACCAGATATTTGCTTTATTCATTCGGTAGCTGTGTAGGTATTCTGCTGAACAAATATATTTCCACTGAAGTTAAAGGCACTGCTCATATGCCTAAAAAGGCATCATCTTTTTTGACTGTCTTGCAGAGACATCTTAAAAGCATCTTAAAAACATTAAAAGCATCTCACTAAAGAGACTATTAGAGACCAATGCATATAATTACTGGAAAAGAGCTGAAATCTCAGATGTAAAAGAAATCATGCAAGGTTTTACCAGAATTCCAAGAATGATTCTTATTAACAGACAAGAAGGAACAGGAAAAAAGGAACGAGACTCCAGGGGCTGATAAACAGATCTCATAAAAGAGCACTACATTTAAGGACAGGCTACAGGCATTTTAACATCTTTATCAGCAACCAAGATTCTTCCTGAACAATACAGTTGACATTCCTTCCATAATGCTAAATGACTTCATAACTTTTTGCATAAGGACTATGTTTAAGAAAGTGTTGTGTTCCTTTTCTCATGAAAGAACATTGTTGAATACATTATGCAGCCCTTGAAGATACTTATGCCTTGCCCAGAAAACAAAACAAAACAAAAAACATAAAAACATGATAGATTTTCCATTTACTCACTTCTTTTTGCTTTTTGCCTCTTGCCACACTGTTCAACGTGCTGTTTTCTCGAAGAGAGTCCACCGTGTCTCCATACAGGAGCTTGATGGCACGAACGAGGCGAGCACAAGAGCGGCTATGATGGAGGTAGCAGTGCGGGTGACAGTAGTCAATGTGAGTACATATGAAACTTTGCTGATTGCATAAAAGGATCATAACCTTGAAAGGAATAAAATTGGATAGTTACCTATAGAATCATGCTGCATAGCACATGCAGCCAATGATGGGGACGGCACGCTGAAATTCACAGCCTAGTTGGCAAGGCAAAAAGCTCAATATAGCTTTTTGAAAAGGTAAGACTAACTGTGCTGATCTCCATACCTGCAAGTAGTTTATGAACAGGCTAGGCGTAGCTAAATAAACGCTGGTGTTAACAAAGCAAACAAAAGAAGAGAGCTGCTGTAGATGCACATGTTTGGCTGGTTAGCAAGATTACGGTTGAGGAAAACAGTACTCTCAGTTCACAGAAAAGCTACTCTATCACCAGTCTGAGATGAAGACTTAGACTGGAAATCATTAACTACTTGATCACCATCAAAGCTGCAAACCCACTAGGTTCAGGGGTTAGTTTCCTTCAAAGAAAGGAAAATGTAATGTCTCAATACACTCTCAAGTAGCAATTAGCTCTGCCAGTGGTTATGTGGTATACTTGCCTTGCTGTGCTTGTGTAGGCCCATCCAGCCTAGCTTTATGTTAGCTGGCTCAGCTACTACTTCTAATGGTGATGCCATATGGCAGCAGAGAGCTGCAAAATCAATCTAAGAAACTGAGTAAATACCTGGGCATTTTGCTCTACTAAGCCCTGCTTTGCTGCAACAACACAACCATTAATCTCTAAACTAATTAATTAAAAGCAATTGGTAAGTCTGCAATTCAGTGACTGCTCTCGGGTTGTACCTCAGAGGATTCATTCCTGGAGGAAGAGAGTTCAGTCCAGCAGCAGTTTGTACACAGGTCTTCATGTCACAGACAACACCAGAGAGTTTGTAGTATTCCGAGGAAAACACTGGGGCATCTGCAAGCTGTTCACACTGTAGATCATAACTGGCCTTTATGAACTCCTCTCTTCAGCGTACAATCTAGTGTGGAAATACCCAGAGCTACCAGAAGGAGGCTACCCCACACTTTCTATGCATGTAATATCTCTGCAGCTGCAGTCTGCCTGTTCTCTCAGGTAAGGCAGCCACATCACTCTCCACTCAAGTATTTAGGCTTTTATAAAGCCAGGAGCTTAATTTAAGAGAAATCTCAGCAGCATATTTGGGATTGTTGACTTTGCTTACCTGTTCTGGCATTACATATTATTTTGGGGTCAATCGGGTATAACTCAAGTCACTAATGCCACACGAATGCATGAATGGTAAATCTGATCAGCACTGTATAGCCTCTGCTGAGCCCTGGGTGCACTGTAATTTGTACTTACAGCACAATAACACACAGTGAGGCATTCTGAGGCAGCTAAGGGCAGGCTGTGTAAAACACCTGGGGGAAAGAGGAGCAGAGCAACTCATTCTCGGCAGCTGTTTTTCCCAAAGCCAACTCAGAGGTTAAAAGGAACTCCTGAAAGGCATCAGCTCTCACAATCTACGTGTGCACAGGGAGTCAATCCAGCTTCCCTGCTGAGAACATGGACTGTACTGCACCATCAGAGTGTGTCGTGGGGCAACAGAAGTAGAAGCGTAGTCTTCAGCTACCAGCAGATTGAACTGTGCAGACTTGCCCAACTTACTGGTATGACAGATAGTCAAAACTACTAAAGGCCCTGTTGGGTTAGATGTGGTGATAGAATTCACCCAATGGAATATTATTAAGTGTTCCAAAAGCAAGCATTTTTCCCCACAGGGTACATAATTAAGCTCATCTGCTGTTAGATTTCACGGATACAAAAATATATAAATTGACTCAAAAAAGGGACTGGACAAATTCCCCAAGGAAAAGTTTTCTGTGCCTAGTAAAGAGTGCTCACAACAGAATCTCTAGTGCAAGTAGCCTCTAAAATACCTTTTTCCAGTAGCCCAGGTCATGCTATAGACCATTCTGTTACTACCCATTCCTAGTCAAGCTGGTGATATGATACTTTGCTAGTGGATTTTTCAGCTGAAGTGGCATGGCTGTCTCTGCACATCTAGTGAGAAATACTTCTTTTTGCTTTACAAACCAACTATATGGAATGGACAGACGGAGCAAGACAAAAAACATTCTGGTTTTAGACTGTTCTAGAAATGACAAATTTCCAAGGGTTGCAGCTTATTTACACTTGAGATATTACATGGAAAAAGCAGAGACTGGGATCTGATTATTGGCAGCACAAAGGCTTCCTACCAAAAATGCCATCCTTGAGCATGAGGTCAGCGATCCATACTTACATGCAACCATGACATGTTCCGATGATAATTCTCCTCCGTGCCTGTGCTGCTCAGCACCTCTGGCTCAATGCTAGGTTCGCTCGCGCTCCAAGGGCTCCCTTCTTCAAAAGAAAAATATCCAAAGGTGGTTGTTTTTATTGCTTCCTATATGCTTAAAGCCTAGGGACAGCACTTGTAAGCCAGGCAAGCCTTGTGGAAACAGACCACAGTACACTGAATATGCCACACTGAAAAACTGCATTTGGACACCCCTCCCCAGTCTTGGTATCAGGCTGGTTCGACAATTACAATTCAGATTTGTCTCACAGGCCATCTTTGTCAGTAGCAAACACTGCTCCCTCCCCACATAATTTCTTTAGTGCAAAGGGAGGAGGAAATAAAAAAACATCAGAAAGAAATTCTTTGCACCATTCAGATGCTATGAATGGTTGGTTTAGTGATCTGCATTGACTGGGCTCTGTGATTAAAAACATCAATAAAAATCCAACCAGAAGTGGCATCCAACTGGAAGCACCAGTGGGCCAAGTAACTGCTAAACGCCCATGGAAACAGCTAACATTACGGGGATGAAAGGGGAAAAAAATCCTGATTCTAGCGTACCAGTTCTAAAGAATCCAGGCAAAGGAGAGATTTATGTGGGAACAGCACTGATCCCTGTGTTTCCTGCAGCCATTTCATTACCTGTGGGTTTCCTATGATACTAACAGTACTGTTAAGGGATGACTGGAGATGAACTCTAGTTAATCCTTTCTTACACCTCTTTAAGTGAACTCTAACTGCCCAAAGACTACAGAACGGGCAATGCTACTCTCCATGTTTACCTAATAAAACATCCTCTGATCAACATAAAAATGACTAGTAAGCTTGGGAGCTTGTTTCCACTCTAAATGGATCCAAACCTTAGCTTTTGGTTAACAACTCTATCAGAGAGAGCCCCTTAAGTTCAATCGTGAAGGAGCTGACAAGATGCATATTTGGTTTCCATAACATACATATACTGAGATTCATCTTTTTTAAGACTAAGGAAGGCAACTGTAAACTGTA
>PPHD01023104.1:0-12587 GCA_002909625.1 Bambusicola thoracicus | reverse complement strand
TTTTTTCTTTTTCAATTTCCTTTTCTTTTTCTTTTTTTCTTTTCCTTTTCCATCTTTTTTTTTTTTAATGGGTTTACTTTGATAAACTGCACATAATATAAGAGACATGAGCCTGGAAATCATTGCTTGCTGCTGAATTCCATTCCCTGAGTACCATCCCCCTCATTCATGTTGCAGTGGAAGTGTTTCACTCCCTGTTGCTTTTTAGTACTAACAGTAAATAAATGAAAATGCCTTCTCCCTGGTCATTCCACTAAATATACTCACTGCCCTTGCTTATATTGCATATACAGGCAAATTGGCACTCTTCCCAGCACAAATACCATACAGACTCTGGCAGTCAGAGGGCTGTGGCACAAAGAGACAAGCTCTTTTCAAAAATGGTCACAAAAATGCTTAAAGCTCTGTTAAAGATTCCACATCCCAGAAAAAATGCCAAACAGCTGGTATGCTATTATCCCCAACTTCAACTTCTCTGGGCAGTAAAGCAAATATTTATTGCCTTTTGCATTCATCATGTTTATTTCTGCTTTGCAATTGATACAAATATTGAAAATAGCTGGCTACAATATGCTTCATGATCCAGCTGCCAAATAACCACAAGGATGCCTCTGATGCACTTTGCAGACTAAGTCACCAGGCACAACAAAGGCACACGTGACTTACAAGCACAGAACCTGGGACCGTATATGACTGTACATTATTGAATGAATACTGGAAAGCTAGCTTTGGTACAGCATTGTATATAAATATGTATGTATATATATATGTGTGTCCAGTTATCAAACTCAGTGAAATCCCTATGGCTAGTGTTGGCTGAATTACTGAATCACAACCATCTAAGCCGTGGTACTGAAAAAAGGTTAAACGCTAGCAAAACCTATTAAAAATCACTGTCCTTTCTATCTCTCCCTACTGGCACTGGCAAACGTTGCAAAGTTATGCTGACTTAACACATTTGATTTTTTCAGGTTTCTCTCTTCTTTAATAGGAGTGGTATTTGCTGAGCCTGAGTGAAGGGTAAGAAAGTTCTATCTAGGTAATTTAATGTAACATTAAAATAGATACTTTTTGGCAGTCTGAACTTCCCTAGGTATGATGGTCTTTCCTGGTAAACATTTCCATGTTCAAATCTTAAAGAGTGTTATGGTGCTGTTTTAGATTCTGCACTTTTGGATAATTCAAGTACTCTGTCTTATCAGAGATGTGTTTTGATAGAGTTTTATATAATTACGTTATTTCTTACAACATTAATTCTCTCAACTCTGGCTGTTATTTTCTAGATCTGTGTGATTTGTGGTCTCTTTCACTAAACACAGGTATTATCTGTCATTGTTCTCCCAGGTGATTGACAAAATATTTCTATTAATACAGTGATCAAAAATCTATGTAACAAAAGGCAGGAAAAGAACCAAAGGTGCAAATCATGTTAAGATGTTAATCTCAGTTTTAGAAAAAATAGATCCTGTTCACAGTATTACTCTTGGTAATAAACCTGTTGTATGAATGTATATGGACACCTCCAATACTAAGATGTTCCTGATTTCTTCAAAGGCAGCCAAGTTATGCCTGAGGCTGTCCTCTCATCTGGAGCTCTTCTCTTACTTCTGTTTATTCTGCCCCTCTTTCCTCTCCTCCCTCTTTTTTTTTTTTTTTTTTTTTACCCTACTGCAAATGTGCTAACCTAATTCTTCAAGAACTGCAAAAATCCTGCCTTCCTAAAAAGAGAACCTGTAGGGAATTTTCATAATAAAAGACATTTGATGCATGATGTTTTTCACTTTTCTTAAATAAAAGAAGTACAATGTGAATACTGTGGGACAGAGGTTGTTTTTTTTTCCCTACGGAAATTAATTATTTCAACTATTTTTTTCAGCCCCAGTTAGAACAAAATGATAAAATACCAAAATTTCTTCCTGTATTGAAAACTTACTAGTCTGTTTTCTGCCAAATAGGCTAAGATTACTTTCTATGATCACACCTGCTAAAATATTTCATTTAAATGACTTGTCAGCCAACTGTCTTGGGCATCCTAAACAGAAGGAAACCTGCATGTAAACTGCTGTGCACAGCAGTAACAGCTATTTGACTACAGGTTCCAGCTCTTCAGCATCTCTATCTCACTTACTGTCTCTATTCCATCAGAGTAGTAATCATCTGGGAGGGAAAAAAAAAAAAAAAAAGTAAAGGGAGAGAGAATGCATAAAAACATTAACCTCATCTTAACAATGAACAATTACAGTGTTTTCATTTTATTCACCAGTCTATTATTGGATGGTTATTATATTCTCAGCTTGATGTAAACCTGAATAACGTGAGATTTTATTATAATTACATATGAGCTATGAGCTCCAAATGCTATGCTGTCTAAATGTCATAGTGTAATCTGCATTAGGAGCTTGAGTCATACATGCAGCCAAAGGAGAAACTGGAGTACCCTACGGGAGATATAGTTGAGTCAGTGATTGATCCCAAGAAAAGAAGGCTATGTGCTATACGAACTAAATCAGCTACAAGCCCACAAAAAAGTTCAACGAGTGTCAAACTAATATATAAAAAAATTGAACCATTTTTATATTTAATTTTACAGATCAGAATGTCAAAAGTCAGGTTTACATGTCCACAGATAAAATATTTTGTTCAGAATTCAATAAATATTTGAAATTCTGAGGCGAAAATGAAATTTAAATATGGAAAAAAGTCGTTATAAAAACTATGAGAATAAACATTCTAAAAGTTCAATGAGCTCATTTTGACAGCTTTTCAAAACTTTGTCAGCCATCACTGTCTTTACTGATTTTCTCTGTTATTAACAATGTTAAAAAGAGAATGTTCATAGATTAACTACTATTAGATCTCATTCTGTCCACTTTAACAGTCTTCATTCATCGTGAAATTAGTGAAAGGCTATTAATGATTTTCTCCAGTCTTTACAGTTCTCACTGTGCCTCATATTGGCTCAGCACAGAGAAAGTGAGACATTTCCCATCTTGTATGTCTTTGCTGATGTAAACTGGCAGAAGAGAAAGAACCATGGCTTAAATATGTTACTACTAAATATCCAAATATTTGGATATAAATTAGTCACAGGTGACAACATCAGCTGTCCTAAGAATTCCACTGTATCATGCTAATGATGAGCTGACTGTTAGCATGCGGATACTGTGAATAAGGAAAAATATTCCTTTAATAAGATATCAACACTAAAAATAATGTGATATTATACAACTGCTACATAACAGTAGTGCTTGCAGCAAAGTAATGTAGATCTCACTGCAATTTAATGAATGTAACTAAAATGTAAGAAGACACAACAATGTATAACTAGCAACAGAAAGGGAGTGCAGATGAAGATGATACTGAGAACTTAAAGTTAATGGAGACAGTGAAAGGGGAATCCATGCTTAAGCAACAGTAGACAGATCTGTTCTAGAAAAGTTTCCAATGACTCTACACATTCGGAATCAGGCTACAGAAAGGAATATGGAAGAAAAAAAAAGGAGAAAGGAAGACAGAAACAGGATGAGATGAAATGGGCATTGAGGAAGAGTTAGTAAATGAAGAATAGGCATTTGTAGACAATTCAAGGCTATTTAATAGTATCACACTTCTGATTTTGTAAATTACACATATGCATTTACCTTCATATTGCTACTAATATTCTTAGCAGCAATGTTTTTTATCCCATTATAAAAGCAGCTGCACTCACAGTACGCGAGTTATCATTATGTCAGAATTATAATAAAGGAAACATGCAGATGAGGGCTCAGAGTTAGTAGGAAATGAACTACTTTTTATGCATTTCAAGAGGCACTCCACCTATATGATTTTATAATTCTTTCAAACACTTGTACGCTGTATCATCTAGCCTAGAGTTGTATTTCCAGATCACCTTTAAATATTTACAGAATATCAGATAGAATATTTAGAAACAGTAAATTTGTCTATTTACAAACAGTAGTTCTACTTTAGCCCATTCTTTTGAAACAAAAAAAGAGCTAATTACAAAAATATGTATTTCCTGTTAGTGACCTTCTTAATATGGGTAAATAGATATAAATAGATAAGAAATGAGATTTTTTTTTTATCAATTTGTACAAAAATAGTAGGATTTTTGAGAAGTAGTCTCAATAGGAAACAGATTCTGGAAATCTTGAAAGCACTCTTTCTAAAAAGACAGGAGGAACCTCCAGAAGGTTCTCAACTATTCAGTTATCTCTTTTGTTCTTAAAGTCAGGAACATTAGAACTATTTTTTTTTCTTTTTTGTTTAGGAGACCTTATTTATACAACACACTTAAAATATTAACACAGATGTTTGCAGATGTCTCTGTCTTTATCTTTCTTTCCCAAGTAATTGAAAACAAGAACAACAAAATTGAACTGCTGAACATGATGACTTATAATTTCTAAGTTGTAGACTGAACGGCCTTCACAAGTGCTATAAATTTCTCAGAAAAAAAAAAAACGACCCACCACCACCAACAAAAAGCCAACAACTATCAAGGGAGAAGCATTTGTTCCTCCCTGCAGTGCTTCATGGTAGAAAGAATCTTTGATCTGTAGCCAGAGTTGCATAATCAAAGTTTCTCCTAACTGCAACATCTAGACACATGTTCTGGTTTAACCTGGCAAGTAGCTCCTCCCTCCCAGTGGGATGGGGGAGGGAATCAGAAAAGAAAGAAAAACAACAAAGTAGAACTCATGGGGTGAGATAAAAGCAATCTATTAAGGCAGAAAAGGAGGAGAAAAGGAGAATAATAGTAATGATAGTTATATATATTTACAAAACAAACAGTGCACAAAACATTGCTCACCATCCACCAATCAATGTCCAACAAGTCTCAATGCAATGATTGTTCCTCAGTCAATTCCCCACAATTTTACAAGTTTTCTCACATGATGTCATATGTTATGGAATATCCCTTTGGCCAGTTTGGGTCAGCTGACCTGGTTCTGTCCTCTCTTAGCTCCTCGTGTACCTTCAGCCCTGCTTGCTAACAGGACAAAGCATGAGGGTGAAACATCTTTGGCTCTGTACAGCACTGCTCAGCAACAGCTAAAATGTCAGAATGTTAGCACCACTGTGTTTCTCCCAAAGTACAATACACTGAATAAAGAATGAAAAACCAGCATCTCTCTCAGCTTAATCGGGGCACTAGATAAAGTCATCAGGTTCCAGATGAAGACAAATTAAAGGTAATTTTTCATGTAATGCTTAGCTAAATTACAGAAATCTTTGGTACAATATATTGTCAATGATAATATTTCAGAAAGTTTCTTAATTGATTAGATGTTCCAGTAGAAACTGTATTACACAAAGCACACATCTGGGTATACAGCAGAACCAGCCTTGTCCTTGATAATTCTCTTCCACTGAATTCATAGTACCAGTCATTTTGGAGTCATAACATGAAAATATTCTACATTTTTCTCTTTGATATATTTATTCCAACAGTATGTTTCATACTCATATAATTACAGACACAGTAAGATTTTCTAGTTTCTAACACAAATGAACTCTTGATCATGCCAAATAGAAAGTTGTTTGGTATAGATTTAAAAAATATATGAGTAACCCTAATATTTTCACACGTGGAAAACACAACCAGCTCTTTAACTCTTAACATTAAAATACTAATTCTGCTAAAGTCTGAGGGCTAGCTTCATATGAAACATCTTCCATGCAAATTTTACATTTTATCCTCAGAAAAGCCAGCTAGTCTTCTCAGTTTCAGATGATCTCTTTAAGGTGTAATGAGAATATTATAAGACTTGTAAGGCTTGAATGCATGGCTTGTTGCTATGCTATAATAAATGATCATTTTAGTTCACTGACATAGAATTCTTTTACCTGCATAATTTTGCACTTAACATTTACATCATTAAATCCTAACGTTCATTCAAATACATAATTTAATACAACAATTTTTCACACAGACCATCTTTCCATTTGACTGAAAGAGTTCAGAAATGCACATCATTTAACTCTTCAGTGATTCAGACCAAGGAAAAGTGATTCAACTCCTTCATTTTAGTTAAATTACACATTCTTATGCCAGGTCTATCAATGACCTCTGTATGTTTTACCAAAAGAAAAAAAAATTTGCCATATTCCCCATGTCCACAGAAGTATAAGTTGGTTGTGGTTAGAAGGGACCTCTGGAGATTATTTTGTTCCAGCTCTCTGATGTAGCATGGTCCCACTGAGCATGTTACCTCAGACTAAATCTAGTCACTTCCTGAAGATCTCTAAGGAAGGAGACTCCACAATTCCTTGGGGCTCTTAGTGCCATAGTTCAGTCCCCTGAACAGTACATAAGTGTTCCTGATGTTCAGATGGACCCTCCTGTGTTGCTGTCATTCCTGATGATATCCCCTTCTCCAGGCTGTTTCAGACTCTCAGCTTTTCCTCACGAGATGCCCGAGTCCTTTAATCATCTTAGTGGCCTTCAGTGGGCATGAGTAGCTTCATATCTCTCTTTGTAGGAGCCTAGAACTGGGTGCAGTACTCCAGATGTGGCATTACAGAGGAAGAATCACCTCCCTGCTGGCAACTGTTCTACTAATGCAGACCATGATGTCACTGAAATTATTTTCTTCAAGAACAGATTACTCGCTTGTATTCAACTTGGCATCCAGTGGGATCCTCAGGCCCTTTTCTGCCACATATTTTTTTTCTCCACATTTTCTCTAGTGTTACTTGACTTCATATTCATTGAAATGAACCTCTCTTGAGCTTAGTTGAGGTGATCCTTAAATATTAACAGGATTTCTTGGGTGCCTCTTCCATCCAGGCCCTTAACCCATGAGGCCTGTCCAAACAGATGCATGAAGATATCAAGGTCTACTTCCCTGACTCAAAAGTTTTTCAGGACTTAATTTTACGCTCTATCTTCCCCTTAGAATCTTGAATTCTGATACCTCATGGTCATTTCAGCCCAGGCTACCTTTGGCTTTCAAATCCCCACTGAGAGCTTCCTTGTTGGTGAGCATATGATCATAGATTCGTAGAATCATAGAATGGCCTGGGTTGAAAAGGACCTCAAAGATCACCTAGTTTCAACCCCCCTGCTAGACCAGGCTGCCCAGAGCTACATCCAGACTGGCCTTGAATGCCTCCAGGGATGGGGCATCCACAACTTCCTTGGGTAACCTGTTCCTGTGTGTCACCAACATCTGGGCAAAAAATGTCCTCCTAATATCTAACCTAAATCTCCTGTCTTAGTTTAAAACTACTCCCCTTTGTCCTATCACTATCATCCCACGTAAACAGTCATTCCCCCTCCTGTTTATATACTCCCTGTAAGGCCACAATAATGTCTCCCCAAAGCCTTCTCCTCTCCAAGCTAAACAAGCCCAGTTCCCTCTACCTTTCTTCATAGGAGAGGTGCTCTGGCCCTCTGATCATCTTAGTGTCCCTCCTCTGAACCAGTTCCAAGAGCTCTGCATCTTTCTTGTGCTGGGGGCCCCAGGCCTCGATGCAGTACGCCAGATGGGGCCTCACAAGAGCTGAGTAGAAGGGAACAGTCACCTCTCTCTCCCTGCTGGCCATCCCTTTTTTAATGCAGCCCGGGATATAGTTGGCCATCTGGGCTGCAATAAGATCCAGCAAAGCACCTCTCCTCATTGGCTTCTCTTTCGCTTGAGTGATAAATTTGTCACTGTTGCACTTCATGAACCTCCTGCATTGTTTATGTCCTGCTGTCTTATCCCTCCAATAGATGTGAGGGTACTAGAATTTCCCCATGAAAATCAGGGCCTGAGGACATTAATTTTACCATGTTGTCCATCTACAAAACTCCACATACCTTCATAGTCATCAGATGAAACTCATGCTTAATTTATAGTAATGCTGCTGAAACAAAATTTTTGACCTAGAAATCTTTTAAATTTTTATTTTTTTCTTCACCTATTTATCTTTGCTTTCAAACTTGTTAACCTGTTTTTGCATTCCTTTCCCATGCAAAGGTGTTTAAGTTTAAATAGAGTGCAGAAGAGAGGAACTGATTCTAATCCCAACTGAACTTGAGAAGGTAAGATGACCAAAAACTCTGAAATTTTAAAAATTATTTTCTGCTACCTTAAAAATCCCTCAGTCTTTACCTTTACAAAAGCAAAATAAACATTGTCTTTATCTTAGGTCTCTGAAAACTAATAGTCACATATCAAAAGGAAACAAGCAGACCTATAATACAACTATATAAAACAGAGAGTGATCATATTCATACCAATTTATTCCTTAATAAGTTTAAACTGACTTCATAGTAGATTAATCTGAATTTACTCCTATAAAGTGATATAAATAAGAACATAGTTTAATTCATTCCTAAGTGATCAATTCAAAATAAAATAAAATAAAATAAAGGCATTTCTGGGAGTGAAGTATTTTTCCTCTTCATAACTGGGCAAATTCCTTGAGCTTTGTCCCCAGAATCTCCGCATCAGATTGTCTTGACATCTTTGCTATTCTGGATACTGTGAATCACAGCCATTCATGGGAAATGGAAATCTTCTCCACAATTGTTAGGTAAGAAGGCTGCTCTTGCCCTGATTTTGGGTTTAAATGTTGTAATACAACAAGGCATATTGCTTTGTTTGTTACTGGTTGTTAAGCAGATTGTTTTAGTTGTCTCTTTGTAGGTATAAAGCACTATTTGTAAAGCAGCAGTTTGTTCCAAGCAGAGCTGTCTGTCTTAGCAATCAAAGCCTGCAATCATATTTCTGCTCATTTTGAAGGCTCACTGTGAAATCTTTCAGGAATTAAAACTGCACCTTCAGATCTCTCTGTGGTCTGGTTTAAGCTATCTTTGGGATTATCTCCTCCTCTGAAATCCTGACAAGAGGTACATTCAAATGGAAAAGAAAATCATCTGTCTCAGGAATAAATCCTACATGTACTCAGAAGACAGTTTTACAGAGCCTATCAATCAAACAGTCGTGGGGGAGAATTCAGACATAACTAAGTAAACTTGACGACCTTCTCTGTGCTGAAAATACTGATGATGAACATGCAACATATAATGAAATAATATGAAAATAACTGTTTGAACTGTCTTAAGCACCAATAATCAGAATCTCTTCCAGAAGATAAAGTAAGCTACACATTGTGCAATTTTATAATGGCGCTTAGTTATGAGAACTACCAGTGTTTTTTTGAAGCATCTGGAAAGTAGATAAACTGTGGGGAAGTGAGAAACTAGCTATGTTTACTTCTTATGGTGAACTCAGTAGATAGTAGAAGACTGACAGACAGTAAGGGAGACTTCATTTAAAGCAGCTTGTATAGTCCATTTAATTCTCTCCGTTTTGTGAGTTTTTCATTGAGGAAGGGTTGATTAGGGAGGGAGTAGGGTTGTTCAAGGAGCTGAGAAAGAATAGTAATTCCCAAGAGTTCCTAGAAAGTTTGGTTTCAAATAAAATAGCAGTCATCTAAAAAACATTAGTATATTATATGTGTTACTGATACTTCTGTTTGCTTCAAGTTCTAGATCATTTCTTTTCTTACTCGCTTTAAAGACTTGTGGAGAAGAAGACAGAAATCGGCTAAAAGATCACGAGAATATTTCCACTCCTAATGGAAACTTATTTTTTGTTTTAGAGGATCAGAGAAGTGCCTAAAACAATGCAGATTACTATAATTTTTCATTTCCTGTAAGAACCTGGAACTTCTATCCTAGAAACATAAAATGTGCATGTGTGAATGCATGCAGTGACGCATCTATTGGTGTCATAGCAAACAGGGTTAAAATGCTGGTGGAGTAAACAGAATAGTTTCATTTTCCTTAGATTTATCTATTAGAAAGTTGAAACCCTGAAAGATATTAAAATTCATGAAATAAAACTTCCTATTTATGACATAATTTTGTCACATTATTGGATAGCAGTTGTTTGATATCTCTAATGACTCATCACTCTTTGCAATAAAACTTATCTATGCTGATCCAGTGTATCATACTATCTACAATTCCATAAAGAAAGATACATGAATATAAAATCAACTTGAATTTAATTTCAGCTAAGGCATTTTTTATCCAAGAGTAAAGAGTTAGGTTTACATTTGATCTAAACTGCCCAGGCTTAATTTTAAGGTGCTGTGGTTCACAATGGTGTGAAAAAGAACTCTGCACGATATGTTTACTTGTAGGTAAAATCAACTGTTTCTTTGACTGGCTCTCTATAAGCACTGTGAGAAACTAATTCAAACAATTACCAGTTAGCTTTATGGGAGATGTATAAAATCATAAGTAAAAACTCTGTCTTAAACATAGAACTCTGAATTAGACTACTTAGAAGAAAATGTTGTATTTCCATCATTTTCTTTTTTTTTTTTTAAAGAACATGTGTATGGGAACAGTTGAATCACGGCCCGAATGTCTGACTGACCACCTGAGGCGAGCGCTGAATCAGCTGCAGGGGCACAGGTGAACGCAATTTCACCTGAGTGACTCCTAGACCCCATTTAAGGGCTGACTCCCAAGGAGGAAGAGTCTCTATCTGGAGATAACTCCTCTTGGAGTCCTTCTGCGAGTCCAGGACACAGGTAAGATCTTTATTTTGTTTCTCCTTTGTAGCAGGATAATCTCTCTGATCCAATACCTGTATACCTGTTTGCTATACACACATTAGCTAGAATTAGAATAATTCCCTGTCAAATACTTTTCCAAGTACTGCTGACTGCAGTTTTAAGGCTCTCTCATTTATTTACAGCAGGTATGTGTGTGTGGAAGCTATTCCTTACTACTGTTGAATTGTGAAGGTTTCACTGAAACTCAGTGAGTGTGTGAACATGTTCCCAGACTTCAGCCTTTTGAACACTTATGTTCTCCTCTGGCTGAAAGAGATTATTTTGTATAATCTCCAATAGCATACTAAACTGAAAAAATGAGACACATGAGACTCATAGACCTTGACTGCATAAAGAGTCAAGCAGTAACAGGAAAAACTCTGGTTGAGATAACAAGAGAAATGACTGAGAGTCTGTAATTAGTCAGCAGCAGAATATTGTGTTATTTCTAATACACTGCAAAGTTCCAATGTTCTCAAAATCAGTGGAATTGAAGATTCTATAAACCTGGCTTTGAGGGCATAATGACATTTTTTTTTCTACGGAGAGTAATTTTAAAACGATATTAGAACACAGATCTGATACAAAGACCTTCAATTTTGTGTGTCTTGTTTTGTTACACTCTGGTTCCCATGTTGTTGTAGGTGTTTACAGTTCTGGAAAGCTATTTGAAGTTCCAAGAAATTCTGGCTAGAATATTAGTGAGATTAGGGGAATAAATCCACAGATAACCAACCCATCCTTTTGTTTTTGCGTGTGTGTATGTGTATATATATGTATATGCACATTAATAACAGGAAAAATTAATAACAGGAAAAGGAGAGAGATTTTTTTTTTTTTGCTGCTGTAACAGTTTTGGGTGTAGTGTGAGACCATCATGCATTTTTGACAAATACAACCTGGAACACTTATCAAATTGTCATGTTTCCTGTCATGAACACTGAAATAAGTATTGAATATTTTTATGTTCATTGATATGTATCAAAATTATTTTACAATGTCTTAATACTTTGTTTAATCTTTCTTAGTGTCAAGTGATAATTCCTGTGAATACGTCAGATGCCATTGCTTGCAAGAGAAATGGGTTAATCTACAAAGTTGGCAGATATCTTTTCTAGAAATTCCTGTCAGAGATATAGAACACTTGTGGCTTTTGAGATAGTTGTTGGGATCTAATTTCTTAGAAATTTGTTTAAAAAGTGAAATTTTTAATGCCACTCTTAAAGTGGTATAGCTTTAATTTTAACTTCGTGCAGATTTTAAAGAAATAAGCTCTCTGTGGATATGGTATAACTAAAAGATCATACCTGGGACATTACACATTAATTTCTTATACTTGCATCCAGTCATACCTGTATCAGTTTTGCCACTAATGTGCTGTTATATATTGCAGGAAATTCTGTCTCAATATTCATACTGAAAAATGTGGGCTGCTTCTTCTGTCTTTATTATACAAAGCATATTATAAATTAAGAATTCACATTTCCAGTCTACTCAATCAGTTTTCAAGATATCAGTGTTATCAAGCTTGAGATCCACTTTGTTGTAGCTCAAAGATGCATGACAATGTAATCTTTGTCATGCTTTTGTCTTACTGATTAGAAAAATAAAATCACTTTGATATTATAGAATCTTCAAATAATGTTTGCTATAAAGGAACATAATTTTAAAAGGACAGAATACAAATAGATCTGTTGTTGGTGAAGTGGACTTAACCCCATTAATACTGTGATGCTGCTACTCATACTAATACTTGATTGCCTTCTCTGATAGGCTCAAATGATGATGTATGAAAATAAATCACTAGATGTGTACTCTGTGACATTAGAAAAATGTCTTTAAATGATAATAGAACAAGTATTTAAATAATTGTGGAATTTTTGCCTTTGTGACTGGAGCAAATTAAGCTTGACTGGAAAATCCCTTAAGATCAGTCATCATGTTACTGCAAGGCACTGCAGGAAAAACATGTACTTGCTTGTAGTCTCTCAAGATGTCTTAAATGTCAAAGATTGGACTTA
>PPHD01023103.1:0-12587 GCA_002909625.1 Bambusicola thoracicus | reverse complement strand
TTAAACATAGCAGCAAAATGTGAAGATCATTTAGAAAACATATTTGTGTACTTCACAACCCATAGGGAGAAAAATCCATGACTAATCTTCAAATACTGAGAGTTGGTTGTTGAAATAAAAAAAATAACAAAAAAACCTGTCTGTTTTGTGATTCCGTATCGGTGTGAATCCGACTATCAAGAAACAACTGCAGTATGAGTCATATGATGAAAGGCTCAGTGTACCACTATTTTTTGTGAGCGTCTGCCCTATACAGCATACATAAGAAACATTTCTGCCTGCCTGAGCCATAATGGAAGAGCCGGCCACTGAGCAAAACCCCTAAGCACGTGATTATTCTGATTATTCAGTGTTGTCTCTCGCTCCTGTTTCTGAAGCCATCTCTCTCTTCAGATTCAGCTAAACACACGCTTAGGTACTTCACTGAACAAGAATCCCCATCTTGCCTGAAATTACTGATTTTACACCTTCATGTATTAGTAGAGCACAACATTCAAAAGCATGATCTGAAATAATGAATCATATTATACTAAAACAATAAATAATATTGTTTTGCTTTAATTCCAACATGTACTGACCCAGGAAACAAGGAATCTTAGAGTTAAAAAACTATATTTTCAGAAGTTCCAAAATTCAAATGCCATGCAGATAGGGCAAAGCAAGTAGTACTTGGGAGGGTACCATGAAAGGTTGGGCTCACTACACCCTTGCCTTCCACAATATTATGTTTGCCGTTTCCCTGCTTTCCTTGACAATCTCTGCGAATGTAGAAGGATCTCAAAATAGATGCTTCGAAAGTTTTATTTAGATGAGATTTTTTTTTATCCTATTACACAACAAATAGTAGTGAATCATATATATATTTATATAAAAGTAATGTTATTAACGTTAAGTCTACCCAATGATACAATGCAGGCTTCAAAAGAAAATATCACCTTGCAAAACTAGAATCAAAGCTTCTAAGACACTGTAATTTCTCTCCATGAGCAGTTACTTACAGTATCGTTTTCTACCAGCAACAAAGCAGACAGTTGAGGATTTCAACACCTATATGTTACTGATTAAAAGGAAACTTCTCTTCAAATTTAAAAGAAAAAGAGAACAACTGTCACTGTGACTCAGGACATATCTGTAATGCATTGCTTTTTTTCATATAATGTGCCTACTTTAAAATAAAAACTTTACCAGTTGATATACCATTTGAATATACTGATGCTTCTTTGATGCTGTTATACAGGAAATTTTAACAAGTTGTAACTCTTTCAAACATTGTGGGTCTTTTCCCCTACAATTCTCTTATACTTCGAGAATAACTGTAGAAAGAAAAGGCTACCTGATTTATTCCCAGCATCATTCAGTAGTAGAATTCTTGCTTTACACAGGTTGGAAAACAAAAAACAAACACCTTTTCTGAAAAAGTTTTGCTGAGGATGAGAGGCGGGTTGTGTTGTATATTATACGGTACATGTGTTCTTTATGTACCACTTTGAAATGCTTTGTCATTTCATAAAATATGTGCTTTTTGTGACTGATGAAGTTTGTTCTCTATTCAGGAACTGATATGCCTTTCACATCTACTGGCAAGGCAAATTATATACTGCTATAATTTTCTGCGGTTGTGGTTAGAGTTCAGTGAATAATAGCTCTTGTTTGTTTGTTTAGCAGACAAGTTATAAAGAAATGCATATGACGACCTTGTTCCAACTGGATTGAAACACTTTCTGTAGCAGTGCATTTCTGACAAAAATTAGAAATTCAGTTTTGGGTCAACTGAAAAAAAAAACTCATTCAAACCAAAACTTTGCCTTTGTGTCTTAAAACATACTTTTTTTTTTTTTTTTTTTTTTTTTTAACATTGTTTGGAATTGAGATAGAAGTGCTGCATTTAGAAAATGTCAAAACATTTTCCTTTCTCTGAAACAGCATTTTATTCTGCAGTGACCAATAATGCTTGCGTTATATGCACGGTGGGTAGGGGAGCATGACTGGGAAATGTCTGGAGCTGTGCTTCAGTACAGTTTTGTCTTTGACTTCGTTACAGCTAATGCATAATTTAAAGTCACCATAAGGGCTCACCAAGCAGCTTACAATAGGGCTTTGGAAAGTGAGATAAATCCCTTCTGTTCCTTTCCCATCTCCTTTCGGGCTGAGCGTAGCCGGAGCATAATTTGAGTATGATCTGCATTAAGAAAGTGTGGGGACATCATTATAAATATACTTTATATTTCTTCATTATAGTACACTGGAACAGCTTCTAGTAAATTTCAGGAGATTTTTGTTCAAATTCAATCAATAAACATAAGAGATTTTTGGCACAGCCTTTTAGCCTCCAGCAGAACTGCAAGTTACGTATTCTGCCACAGCTGAGGACTTCCAATAGAAACGTCATTTTTTAAGGCATGGATCAAAATACTGAGTACCACCTTTTCTGAGAACTGAGCTTATTAACACACAGCCTTGCCTCTCACATTGCTTTTAATTGATACCAACGTTAATGGGCTTGGCATCTTTATTCTGTTGCATGCACTGTGCATTCACCCACCAGTGGGTCTGGCCACACCTGGAGTTGCTCCGCCAGAGAGACTGACTGTGGGGAGGTCATGCAGCTCACTAACAGAACCCCACAGCAGTGTGCAAATTTGAAGGTTTAATAACCTACATTTCATTGGACAATGTGAATAAAAGCAGCTGAAAAACACCTTGTGTTGAAGGTGCACTGCAGTTTTTTCTCTTGAAACTCTGGAGTAAAGGATAATTGATAGAAATATCATGAAGAGTTGAATGAACTGCATACCCATAATCAATTCGCATTTGAGAGGCTGAAAACTAAAACCGGAGACATAAGAACTAGATGTCAAGACCCAGGCAGGCCACAATAGGCTAAAGAAGAACAGTACATACATCCTTCATGAAAACTTGAAGGAGGTCAGGATTTCAAAGCTGTACACTCCTCCCCCACCCACTGGTATTCCAGTCATACATTTTGGCACAAATTACTGTTATTTTCTTGTTTTATGAGAAGAGCTTTGATAAAGGCTTCAAAAGTGTTAAGCCAAAACACAGCTACTTTCATGTTCTATTTTTCATCTTCTGGTTCCTTATGTGTTTATTTAGCATCTCTTTCCAGTTTTGAATTTCCAGTGCCTATACCTCATTAGACTAAGAACTTCAAGGAGAAAAAGCAAATTGCAAGATAAATAAAAATTGTAGCTTTTTGACCTACACTTACAGCTGAAAACTCTAATAATATATCATCAATAACCCTGCAGAGACGAAAAAACAGGTTCCGCTATTGTTGGCTCCACAGTAAAAGTGAATGCCTCTTTTGGAGAAAAACATACCAGAACTTTCTCCTTATTATTGCCATAAATCTTTATATCTACTCAACTTTTCTTAATGAAAACATAATATAATCCTCTTGCAGAACTTCATAGAAGTTGTTTTCACCTGCTGAGTTTCATTTGAGAACTCAAGACTAACTGTCAACAAGCAATAAGCATGTAAATATTTGACATAAATACAGGTTTGTCTTGTATTGGACTAGCGCTCAAGCAAAACCTTGAATAGAAGAATTTGATCCCTGGAAATTATTAAATTCCCACTTCATTTACAACTGGAAGTCTTTAAGAACATCCATGCTACAAAGAGAAACAGATATCTTCATTTGTTTCTTTGAACAATGCTTTAAATTGCTATGAAGCATTTCCCTTCCCAAGAGTTACTATAACTCAATGTAGTGCCTCAAGCATGTAAGAAAATAAACCTATTTTAAAATGTAGGCCTTCTAAAGAGAAAATATCGTCAAGTAACAAACAAAAATCCCAGTTCATCTGTGTGAGAGAAAGATTTTGTGGAATCAGTGAACATTTACAGAATTGAAATTACTATTTAGCACTTTTTATTGCACCTGAAACGTGAGACTCAAAAAGATTTACAATATGTCATAACTTAAGCTGAAGCCAGAACTTTTTAACTTATATTAAAAATATGATTTGCTTTGATATCAGCCTTTCCTTCAGGTGATAGATTCCTATGATAGGTGAAACTTTAATGCTTCAGCAATATTGGAAGCTCTCCTTTCCTGCTCAGGCTTTACTAGTCCCAGAACAGGCAGAGCTACATTTTGTGTCATGGACTGCAAGCATCTGCACCACACAAAAACAAGGATTAGAAGCATTTAAGATGTTTTGAATCCATTTAAACTTCCTCGCTCTAAGATATAACAGCCAAGGCAAAAGTAAAAGAAAGTAAGCACAGGAATAAACAAGAGTATAATAAAAGATATATAATAAAAGTAATGCAATGATTCATTTCGCTCTTTTGGGTCCTGGAATGCTCTCTTATGCTTATAAGTGTCAAATATCTTAACAAAATGAAAATTTGTCCTAAACTGGTCATACAGGACACAAGCAGAAAGACGTGCTCTGTAACTTGAAGCTAAGCTGTACTACTCTGGAAGATAAATAATTATTGCTTTTACTGCTAGAGACTCTCTACTGGTTGCCAAGAACCTTACCAAATTCATGCAAGAAGAGATTCCCACTGATATATAACTGCCTGCAAAGTTTTAATACCCATATTTTCAACCAAAATAATATGCATAAAATAGTCCTTCACAGAGCTGAGTGAAGATTGAGCATCTTAATGCTTTATTACTGTACTGCAGCAAATATAAAATTAATTATTCATTGAGTAATTTTTAGGAAGGTGTATTAGGAGGGCTTTGTTACACACACATCACACCACACAGACTTGCATTTGTGGTTTTTCTTTAGTTCTGCTTAATAACCAGATCATTAAAGGACAAAGTAATTCTTTATGAACAGTTCTGCCGCTCTGTTTTATATATATCCAGTCTGTTTACAAAATACATATTCCAGGCATTACTTTTAAATCACAAGGAAATAGCTATTTCCAAATGCATATGTGCAAAGAAAAGTATGATTCTTTACTTACAAGAGGGCTACTAGAAAGTTGTAGACATTGGAGCCGAGGCTTCTGCTGGAAATACCACATCCTAATCACCTTGATCACCTTCCTTGATACTGTGCATATCCTTGAGCCTTGGTTAAATTCATTTCTTATCTGGCATGAAAACTGAATTTCAACCTTTTTTCTTCCGTTTTCTCAAGCTTTTAAAAGCTATTTTTCTGAAAAGGTAACTAGTTGTAAGAAGTCTTATGTAGCAAACATTAACAGAACTGGTTTGATTATTTTTCTAGCGCAACACCCTTAAAAAAGAAAGAACCTGACAAAGAAAGCCAGCTATAATTTAGGGACACAGCATGATGAAGTTCGTATCCGAATGTTGTCCTCCATCTTCAGCATCAAGCACAGTGCTAATTCCCACCAGGTTGCTCCTGAAATTGCTTAGTGCTTGAAATTTTTGCAATTGAAGGTGCTGTTGAAAGCTTCTATGTAAGTGCCAAGTACATGTTTTTGCACATAGTATGGGACAAGCTGTTTATCTTAGCAGGCACGAACTCCCCCAAGGGCCACACCAAGAAATTCTTGCCCCAAGCTGAAGATTAGTGCAGATTTATAAGACCCTATTTGCAGTAAGAACAAATAGATGCTCAAGATGTCTAACATCCTTCAAACCCCACGAAAAGCACTTGATGCAAGTTCTGAGCAGTCACAGGCCATTCCTCATGAGGGGACACTGAGCAACATCCTCTCGTAAGGAGCCTTAAGTGCCAGAATTTGCTTGTATCACTTTTCCAGAAGATTACTTCTAACTCCAGATGAATATTCATCCAGCTCACAGCCCAAATTAGACAACTCTTCAAGTTACACAGGCAACCACTCTTAGAAAGACGAGTCATTTTGTAGTGCTTCTACTCTCATTCAATTTTGCTACACAGTGAGGGTGTGACTTAAGATGACCACAAATGTGAATCCTACTGAGTCCAACACGAGCACATCAAATAACAGAAATTAAATCACGTATATTCTTTTTCAATCTGGAGAGATTACAGCACTGCAGCACTGATAGTGATAAAGCTGCTGATAAAGCAGCATCTCCTCTCCTGTCAGAAGAGGTTCTTTTTTTTTTGTTCGCTGTAAGAAACATCATGTCACCAAACAGACAAATATGACATTATCTCCTAAGCTCAGCCAAACAACAGACCCAGCTCACAGTAAGGCAGCTCTGATTTATCTATTCAGGAAGGAAAAAAATTAAAAGGATTTATCTGTACATCATTTGTATGACATTTGGGATGTTTCTAGTAACGCACATTCCCGGACTGCAAAGAGAATGAGGCAAAAAGAAACATCTGCTTGAGAAAGATGTTACTTTTACAGTTGACTCCAAGGAACAGTATTTGACATGGTGGTGCTGATCATCATTTAAAAGCTGCGTAGCTGATGGCCTGATTAGCACAGCATTCAAAACATGAACACGTGTCAGCTGCACTGTGTATCATGCATCTTCACATCTACCACTGAAACAATGCCCTCATGGAGTTAAAACATGTTCAGGAAGGAAAACAGCTATAAACAGCCTGCAAATATGCCCCTCGTGAATGGAAAAGCACTGGACCTATATTGTGCAGAGGGGGTAGATTGCTTCTCTTCTGTTTTTCGGGTTTCTTTTTCAGTTTATTAAAATGAAATAGTACAGTTGTTCACTCAAGTTCTGCACAGTGCCCAGCCTAGTGAAGATTCCAGTCTCACAAGGATTTCTGAATGCTTTTGCAAAGTAAATGTTAAATAACATGTACTTTACTTTAGAGACTTATGACTCATATTCCACCTCCAACAATCTTTGGTTTCTGTTACAATTAGGAAATTCTATTTGTTTTCATGGCAGTGCCGAGAGACCTTGTTCTCTGGCTCTGGGCACCGCAGGAATACACAGATGACCTTTTTAGTGTAAGCTCACTGAAAGTGCTCTAAAAATAGAAATAGCAATTTTTCCCCTCTACCACTTCTCAGATGGAACATAAGTAGCGTGATAAGAGTCTCTGAATGTATTAATGATTTTATAAATGCACTCCGTTCTGAAAACGCTGAGCACTTCAGTGCAAGAACACCACCATAACATATGGCAGTCCCTGTGAAAATCCTGCTTATAATGACCACAAGCCTCTTTGGGCTGGGAAGAGCTGTCAGTCCAGGACTGAAAAGGCAGTCCAAAGCCATAAACTGCAGATGTGCTCTACACAATTCATTTCGTCCAAGTCATTTACTGTCTCTGTCGCCTACTCCCGCTGGCAAAGCAAGGCTCTCTGTCAGGCAGTGAAGTTAAGAACATAAAAAGTTGCGAGGAACTTAGACCCTATGGCAAGGGGGTGCACAGAATTGCTTTAATGGACTGAATATAGAATTCTTCAGCAGTATACACAAGATGTTATTTCAAGCTAAGCCTCTTTCAGTGTGCAGAATCTCTTCTTCTGAAGCTGTAAAAGAATATTTCCCCCTGGTGTCTAAGTAACTGATATTTTGCAAAGTACCACCCCAGGACTACTTCTCAGTCAGTGATGTGAAATGAGAGCAGTGTGAAGACAGTTCTCAGCAAGGCAGCTGACAGCCTTCAGCAAGCAATGCAATGCATGCCAACTGCTTAGAGCAGTGAGATAACCATAGCAACAGGTGACTCTAATTGGAACATTAATTAACTGCAATAGCCAGCCTTAATTATAAGATAGCCAACAACAAAGAGCAAAATGTCTGGCTTCACCATTGGTTTATGTCTACTGCATTACAGCAGGTCTGGAAAACCTTCCAAACAGTTTTAGACCCTTTCAATTAAGATTTGAAAGTAGGAATGAGAATGGGGAAAAAAAAGTAAAATGCTAAGTGCAATAAATATAAATGCTAAAGGGAACAACACGGTGTCTCAGTAAAATATTCAACCTGTTCATTTCCAACGAGCTGCCATTTTCATTTCAGTGAACAAGAGCAACACATTCTTTATCACTATTTAAGTCACTGCTAGAACCTAGAAAAATGAGTTTTTCAAAACTATATGATGGCATATATGAAAATCTCTATATGAAAACCTCTCATCCATTGATTTCATAGCCATTATGCTGAAATATGGGTAACTCGGACAATACCCATCATCAACTTTTAACTGTTAGTATGATGTAAAGATTTTAATAAATTTTTTTTTTGGAAACAACATTCTGAACCAATAAAGATGAAGGTTAACAATTTCCTTCTAACAGTGACTTCTCAAAACATTTTTCCCCCTCATAAAATTAATAAAAAGAGAAGAAAAAGTCCTTGTTGTGAGGACTCACAAAGGAAACTGAAAACTTTATACGTAAGGGTACAATATTTCATCCACACAGTCTACAAAAATGTCCCACAGATTTAGGTCCACTTTGAATGGAATCTTTTTTCGTAAGATTTCATCTTCTCCCTCTACTAATCCCTTTGACAATGCTTATTTATGCTCCCAACATAATGGGATTGAGTAGCGCAAGTGCATAAATTATTACAAAATCAAATCCCATTTCATGGAATTTTTCCTGCTAATTACAACAAGAATAAGAGGAAACACAAAATACATTGTGTGTGGCATACAAAGACAGCTGTGTCTGCCTGGAATGTTTTACAACCAGAAGAGCTCTAATGCCGTTTGGAGACTGAAGAATAGAGGGGACAGAGGGAATAAACAAGCCATAAATTCTCATAACCTAATGCAAAAATAATAATGAAAAAGTAAATGTGATTCTTTGCTTTCAAATGAATTTAGGAGAACAGTGACATTTAAAAGTCACACTGTAAAGAAATAAAGGCCATTCTATGAACTACTGTTAGTTTCCCCAGTATCTCTTGTATCTGACAAGAAATGAATTATGTTAGGCCTATTTATGTTCTGTTTGGTTTTCTCTAATGTTGCTCTAGATTGCAGAGAATGCAAGGATATTGATTTGTTTTAGAATGAACTGTTCCAATTTGAAATTAAGCAAAAGCAGCACAGACATTTCTACGCACCTTTGATTTTTTGAGAAGTTTGAGTTACCCATAGGATACATCATTAGCAACATTTAACACCTTATTAGTTACGATGATTGTCTCCAGTTTTATTAGCAAAACGAATATTCTAAGTTAATGGAAACAACAGTCTGGGGAATGATCTCATAAGGAACTAAAGCTTACTTATACTCTATTGATGGAATGGTAGCAGCCCACATCTTACCCCCACGTTATGAAAAAGAATACGGTCAAGCTTCTGATATCGTGCTTAGGTGGATGTTTTGTGTAAATGTTGCATAATCAACATCTATATCATTTGTCTCTTTTCTATTACACACATTTAAACAGTTGACTACCACAAGTGTCACAGCACACACAGGACAAGTCAGGAATGAAAAAGTTGGTTTATAAGTGATAAGATAGGATTCATAAAACAGTATACCATTTTGGGGGTAAACAGTTTAGTTCAGTTAGATGGCTAAATGTGTAACAATGACAAATTGCTCTATTTTAGTGTAAAGCAAAATACTACTATTCCTCCAAGAAAAGCAAACCAAAGAGCTCCAGATAAACAGACAAATTTTTATCGAGCCAAACTTTCAAATTACTTTGAGTCCACTATCTTGCACTGACTGCTTATTTATGGCATTCTGAGGAAGAAGCAATCTTTCCACTATCAGTGCTCAGGGCAAAATAGCTATAATGCCTATCTCATCAGTCTGGACATATCTCAGAGATTCACTATCCAGGTACGTACAAAAAAGCCTAAAAATTTCTGTCATGCATTTTTGTCATTTATCTGTTGTTTTGCAGGTGAAGTCTGTTCCATAAACTACCTCAAACAACAGTTACATATGAATGAATAAGGTAAATAAAGGTAATGAATTCAAGAAGCTTCCTTCTCCAAGTTTTCATATAAGCCGATTTATAAAAAGATGGAGAAAAGAAAAAAAATAGGTTATATAAGCTCATAACTACCAGTTAGTGTAAGTGTCTCAACTACAGCTGGTCCTTTTGATGCCAGGGTTCTGGCATCTTTATAAGCTCTTATTAACCATGTGCACTTAACATCAGTAGAATTTCAGTTTCCAAAGGATCTTGAAAAAGATCTAGTCTGCATAGAAAGCCTATTTTACAAGACACTGAAAAGCTCTGTGAAACCAGATCATAAAGATTATTAATTAGAAACCATGTTCACTTCAGTGTTTTTCCAATGAGCAATTTAAGCTATTTTACAGCTGGTCATATTCTGTACTATAACAGAACTGTATTTATTTTAAGTGGAAAACAGTAGCAAAGGACAACTCACTGCTCCATCTTTCATCTGCAGAATCTGCACTTCAGACATTGTGTCTACTGTAGTTAACATGAGACTGAGTATGTTTTCTCCTGTGGGATGCTACGAAAATCCAGCCTGTAAAAAACAAAAGCTGCTAATAAATAAACTGAATTCCTTCTGCCACAGTGCTCAGCCCAGGCTGAGAACTATTTGGCGTGGTACCTCACCGGCCTCGTGGATACACGAGAGAAACAAAACACCAAGAAGGTCACAAACACAAATATACAAAATAAAATAAAAAAACATGGCATCCATAATGCTATAATGGGATAATAATAGCCAGGTGGCAAAGTCTTCAACTACAGCAAATGAGAACAAGCCCAAACACAGTAGCCACGGATACAGAAATGAAGGAAAAGAGCTGCTTCCCTTCAGAAGGCCTCAGGTAGGCAGGGATCTCCATCAAGAGATACCCCCACCTCCACTGCCAGCTCTTCAGTGAGGTCTGGGAAAGGATGGATCCTGGCTCCAGCCCTTCCGGTCGCTCAGCTGCATTGCGTGCACCTGAGCTCCCCTGGGTTGGCCCTGCCTTCCCACCCGGTGCGCAATCACTGCTTCAGGCCATGACTTAGCATTTTCACTGCAGTATTGCACACAAAATCTTAGTATAGATACCAGGAACCAACTTCTGCAGGGATCACCTACAGCAGAGCATGGCACAGACTTTTAGCCATATCCAGTAAGAGTCCACTGTAACAGAAAGGGAGCATAAAACATTTTTGGCATCTTAGCTCAGGGAAAACAGTGAAGCTGGGTCTCCATTTTCCCTACTGTTAATATCAGAAGTCAATGCAGAAAGTGGGGTTACTAGTTTTAAGCCAGACAAAGCTTGTCCCCAGTGTACCAGTAAAGACCAGTAAAGCAGAAATAAACCTACCTAAAAGGTTTTTGCCAAGAAGGCTCAAACAGTAAACCATAAAGGCCTCTACAAGCTCAGATGTGATGATTGTGTTCCTAGGTTTGAACTAATGGTTGTAAGGATTCAAGATATCAAAATAAGAAATATATATTAAAAAATATGCCTTGTTTTGGTTTTTTTTTTTAAAAGTCCCTAATTGAATCTAAAGTAGTCCTCAGAGCACTGATAAATGCACTTAAATGAAAACAAAGATCATTAAAAAAAAAGTCAATTACCCAAGCAAACAAAAAGCCACTTCTTTTTCAAAACATAAAGATCAGAAAATAGAACAAATCTCTGTCAGTGAACCAGTGCCATGAGAAAACAACCCAGCTTTGAGCTTCAGAGCTGAGTTCAATGTTATCCCTTCTCTGAGCACGCGTTTGGACCAGATGACATATTCACATTCCTCATAACCTGAGCCATTCTGTAATGTTAAGATAATTGATGTTTTAGTGGACCTGTTCAGGTAGATGGCGGAAGACCCTAACTTTTCTTCAGCCATAAACAATTTTCTTTATCATGAAATTGGGGCGTTCTGCCTCAACCTGCAGCAACAATTTCTTCTAAGTGCCAGTATGTGTTACACAGATCTACCCTGATGGAGCAGACAGCTTCACAGCGAATTACTACCTTACAGCGAGGTACGGCTTCCTTTTACGGTACTGTATGCCAGTCTTTCTTTGGGTTTGGTTTGTTGTTTTTTTTGTTTGCTTATTTTTTGGGGTGGTAATGTCAGAGAGAGGCAGCAGTGGCATTTCAGGATTTTATAGTTTTTGCAAGCTTTCTGGTAGTACAGTACAATATTTTAAGCCATTTCAAATAAAACGTGGCTCTTTATTAGCCCCATAATGACCTAAAATGGTTCCACTCCAGTGGCTATTCCATGAACAAAGAAGAAACCAGCTGGCCATGTCAGTCAAATAGCTCCTGTGCATGAGAAGAGACTAAATAGGCCGCAGCTTTTCAGCTGGAAAAGGATACGACTGAGGAGATATAGAATAGCAACTCTGAAGTTTTAAATAGCCTGGAGAAGGTGAATAGAAAGCGATTATTCACAATTCAAGAACTAGAAGGAGCCAAATAATGATATTATCAGATTGCGGTTTTAAGAAAGCACTTCTCCACAAGGCACGTTAAAGTATGTAGCTCACCTCTGAAGAATGAGGAGAAATCAAAAGGGCTGCCTTCAAAAGAGCAGCAGGCACTTCGGCAGCGGTCCACTTCTCATGCAGCTCCCAGCTCCGGCAGCACAGCTGAGAGCGTCCCTTTACGTGCCCACTGCCATTGCAGTTAAGCTCCTGGACGCTTTTAGGCAGGAGCCAAGGTGGGCCTACCGCTCTGACTCAGAGCAGCAGGTGGTAAAGAGGGACACAGAGAGGAAACCTGTTCTTCTGCTGCCTGAAATAAGCTCTTTAC
>PPHD01023102.1:0-12587 GCA_002909625.1 Bambusicola thoracicus | reverse complement strand
TTTTTTTTTTTTTTTTTTTTTTTTTTAAGCAGTACTTATTCACATGGAAAATGAGGGTAAAAATAAGAGATGGAACATGTTTGAAATCATTAAGATTTCTTTTTCCAAGTTTAGTGAATGCAGGGTCAAAATTTCCTCTGTGGACTAATTTATAATTTTTGAGCATCTTTGCTGATTTCAGCAGCCTTCTTCTACCACTATATAGTTGCTTAAGATGACATTTTCCATTGTGTTTATTTTCTGCTATTAGCCTCCTAGTATGAGATGTCTGATCATTGGCTCACTCGCTCACAGCAGGTATAAATATTTCCATTACAGAGAAAGCTGTAGTTTCAGAGCAGAAGATGTGCAAGCACAAGAAAAGGCTGATAAACACTGAACAGGCTCTACTGCAAAGGTCTAGTAAACATAACACGAGAGACAAAGAATGAAAAAAATTGAAAAGCATCCAACATCTTTGTTAATATTATGATCATACAGAGTCACAGATTGAACTGAAACTGTATGAGGTACTTACGGGTTATGTCCCGTGATCTAAAATGGTACTGAAAAATCACCTGAAATTCTGGGGAACTTGTCAGGTTTGCAGTAACAAATTCATCGTAGATGCAGCAGATGATATCAAGGCTCTCTACTGTCTGAATTGACTAGAACTTGAATTTTTTAAGCTATTTTATGGTGTCTTGCACAAACGTGATCTGATGCCTAAAGGCTCCAATTAGGAAGGGGAATACAAAATGAGCTGCTCACCTTATTGAGATGGTGCTCAGCTACCAGAGTAAATATGGGTGAGGTAGAAACAAACAGATTACTGACTACATGGGAAGATAAAGGACTTGGCTGGCCTGGACCAGTGCCTAAACAAGCCTTCTTAATGAGAGAGGGGAAGTTTTCCTTGCTTGTGTAGTGGTCACATACTGGCATATAATCACAACAGAAACTCGCCATGTGCATGCAGGACTCTTGGACTGTTCTTCCAGGCTTAGAGATCTTGCCCCAAGTTAGTTATGAGTAGCATCATGACTCAATAGATACTGAACTCTTTGGTTTAATATTTAGAATAATGAGAATGCCACTTCCCTGCTTTATAACAGGGAAGTGCTTGAGAACTGCTGTGTGAAGGGCTTTGTCCTGTAAGATGTTGCATACCCAGCATACCTGTCCTAGCAAAGACAATGAAGACATACCTGTGCGCTGATTGAGCATGTGTTGAAGTGCCTTGCAGGATCACCACCAGCATATACAGCCCAAGGTCAAAGTCTGGGAGGTTTCTGGTTCTTCCTCCACCAATCCCTCAAGTTTATAATATGGATTAAAAGTGTTAGGTGAAGAAAAACTTTATTCAAACAGTTCTAAATAAAAAGATGTCTTATGATGAATGTAAGTAGCCAATATCAAGCTTTGCAAAATTATAAAGCAGGAAACCATGCTATAGTCTGAAAAATCCTGACATCAGTAGAGAATGAAGAGCCAAATGGGAATGCCAGCGGTATATTCACTCCCTACACTCACAAAGAGGTTATAAAGCAGACATTTGGCCTAAGAAGCTTAAGAATATATTGTAAGAGTTTCTGCCTAAATTTTGAACTGTTACAAGTTCCTTGACTTTCAGAGACGCTGATCCTAGTGTTTTTGTTTTTGTTTTCTGGAAGGTAGGGCATGTTTTGTATTATTTAGGGTGAGACAGGTCACGCAGAGGATCTCATCTGGCTTCTTGAAATGGGCCATGTCGTTTAACTTACTAATTCACTCAGCTGAAGAATTCTCCTTTGTGTAATCAGACATGGCAGTGCTCAACCATATGTGAATGTTTTTTCAGTTCCTTAATGCCTACAGTCAACAGGACTGACTCTCTTGTTGGTAAGAGAAAAGGAAGTAGATCTTACCTGATATTTCTCTCCCCAGTACGTACAGGCAGTGCGCATCTTTACCATGTTTTCTACTATCAACAAGATACTTTTTCATTTTCCATCCTAGGTCCTTTAAATAAACTCTTTCTACCTTTCTTTACTTTCTGTAGCCTCTCTGTCCAGGTCTCTGTGCTCCATCCTTACTGTAAAGCCCACTAAAAGCAAATTCATGAAACACCCCGGTTATCACTGGACTTTGCCTTAACTGAATTCAGAAGAAAGCATACAAGGAAGTATTTGTAGGAAATAGGTGAAATTGGAATGGAAAGTTCACTTGGAGCAGATGACCACAAGGATCTCTTCAGTCATTGTTTGCTGAGAAGGTTACTATTTTGGGGCAGGACAAAGACTTGGTGGATTATATGCTTATTTTCTACTGTTTGTAGATAAATCATGCCAATTAATTCATCCTTCAAAACCACAGATCATTTATAAATATATATATTTTTTCTGCCGATGTTCAAATGAGCAGTGTTCTTATTTGTTGATCTGACTGCTATTGCTTCTAAATGTTTCTCCTATACGTCTCATACTGTAGTTCCAAAATTACTTGCATGTTGTTCACATGTGGAGTAGATCATCTTGAGTGTGATCACACAGCATGCATGGGACAACCAGAGGATCAGGCCCAGCCAGCATGAGTTCATGAAAGGCAGGCCCTGCTTGACCAATCTGATCTCCTTCTATGATTGAATGATCCACCTGGTGGATGAGGGAAAGGCTGTGGATGTAATATACCTAGACTTTAGTAAAGCACTACCGCTGTCTCCCACAGTATTCTCCTGGAGAAGCTGTCAGCCCATGGCTTAGAGAGTTACACACTTTGTTGCATTAAAAACTGGCTGGATATTTCAGGCCCAGAGTGTGGTGGTGAATGAAGTTAAATCCAGCTGGTGACTGGTCACGAATGGTGTTCCCCAGGGATTAGTTCTGGGGCTGATCCATTCTTTATTGATGATCTGGACAAGGGGATTGAATACACTCTCAGTAAGTTTGCAGATGACACCAAGCTGGGAAGAAGTGTTGATCTGCCTGAGGTTAGGGAGGCCCCATAGAGAGAGGTGGACAGACTGGATTGCTGGGCTGAGGCCAATTGTATGAGCTTTAACAAGACCAAGTGCTGGGTCCTGTGCTTTGGCCACAACAAGCCCATACATCGCTACGGACGTGGGACAGAGAGGCTGGAAAACTGTGCAGAGGATCTGGGGCTGCTTGTGGATGCTCGGCTGAACATGAGCCAGCAGTGTGCCCAGGTGGCCAAGAAGGCCAGCAGCATCCTGGCTTGTATGAGAAGTAGTGTAGCCAGCATCCCTGGGGAAATGAATGTTCCTCTGTACTTGGCACTCAGAAATAGAGGTGAGGCATTGACACAGGCTGCCCAGGGAGGTGGTGGAGTCACCATCCATTGAGGTGTTAAGAAACGTGTAGATGTGGCACAAAGGGACATGGTTAATGGGCATGGCAAGGATGGGCTGATGGTTGGAGCTGATGATCCTAGAGGTCTTTTCCAAACTAAACAATTCTATGATTTTGTATTTGGACTCCACTTTTCTAACAGATCTGTTACTTGAATCAGAAGAACTTTTGTCATGAAACTTTAAGTACAGTCCATAGTGCTGACCAGAGAAAAAAATCATGCAGCATTGTGAGATTTATTCCTCCCCACTGAAAAATCCGTGTCCCTTTGGTGATACATGGCTCACAAATTCAATATAACAAAGATTTTAGCGTGCACACCAAAGATTTTAATATGTGCCTGAATTTGATGCCAGCTCAAATTTTGTTGGTACAAACAGTGCACACAAACAGATGTATGTCTCAGAATTTTGGGGGATCTATTTTTTGAATGCTTGAAATTCACAGTGAGTTCCCCCATTTTCTACTGCATGATTAAAAATCAGGATTTACCAGTAAAAGAAAGTGTTATTTCACCAGCAATCTGCTTTGCAATAAACAAGTCTTGTAACTAAGACGCAGTCATTGCTGCTGAGATTAGATTCAGAGTGTGGTGGTCTGCCTTGTCACTGCTCTGCTTACTGGTCACAAAACTCTAGGTTCTACATTAAATTTGTTTATTATTCTGCAGTTGTGCTTATTGCATTGCAGTGTAGCTACTCCAGAAGCAGACACACAAAGGGGACTCTTTTTTTTGCTTTGTTTTGTTGTTGTTTGTTTGTTTTCTCTTTGCCTGCGTGGACATTTCAGGACTATTGTTATCATTTACAAACACTGTCCAGTAGTAATCCGAATCTCATTGAAGCTTAGCTCTTGAGAACATCATCCATGCTGTGTACGAAGGCAGGCACCTTATTGTATGCAGGCTGATGACCCTGCATGAAAGCACTTAAGCCGAGGAGTATAAACTTGAGATGATGAGATGTCCTTGATTCCAACTGCAGGATTTAGTCTTGAGGATTTGTGACTAAGCCATTGCTGCTTGTGTGATTGAGAATGCATAAATGTAACAAAGGGTAGACATCTCATCAACAGTGAATTTTTTGTATTAGATCTATGAGAAGAAGGAGTTGGGGTGAAACTGTTTTTAACTCCCCACAGAATGAACCTGAGGAGATTAGAGAAGTCCTCAGCATTTAACTTTTGAGTAGTGAGGTTAGGTGAAGGCATCTCACCCATGAGGTCTGGCTGCCTGTCATGCAAACTTGACCCCAAAACGTAGCAGGGTGACCAGCAACGTCACATATGCTGAAAGCAAAGATGCTGTAATGAATTCTGAGGATTTTGCTTATCTGGAATGTTTCTCAGAGCTGTAGTAACTTATTGCAGCCTACAGTAACAAACTGCTGTTTTCTGAGGAAATGTGACCTTGTGCAATTCGCTTCTAACAGAAAATGCATTCAAAGTTGAGACAGTGCAGACTTCCCATGCACCCAGGAAGCCGCTCTTGTAGCCCAGTGAGTGCTAGAAGATACTCATTAACTTCTTGACTTCTTGGCATCTTATGTAAATTTATGATGGGGACTTCACAAAATGATGTCTTGGCAGTAAGCAGGCCTGCTTCCTGAAATCCAGCTCCTGCCAGCTGCATTCATACCAGAATCAGAGAATCAAAGCATACAAACAAAATGATAGGAATGATTTCCAGTCTCTTGATATTGAAGCTGAAAGCAGCTTCAGCCTGAGGATCATGTCTTAGCCTACCATTAGTAGCTGGCTCCGTTAAACTCCCCTAAGTGAACAGTTGCATCACTGAAGCATTAAAACTCTCCAGTTTATATCAGACTTCTTCTCTACTAAGCAAAAGAGTCCATGCTAATAAGAAGCAGTCTTTCATTTGAATTAAATCTAACAAGGACAAGAGATGACAGGACTGAAGAAAGAAAATGGAGTCCTGTGGAGATAAAGGTCATGCAGTAAATCAGTTTCAGAGCCAGGACCAGAATCAAGCTCCTGGTGTGCTGCACCAGGCCACTCTCAGCTTTTTGTGGCAGCTAGCAGGATGGAAAGGAGAGTTCAAAAAAGTCTGTGAAATGAAAAAAAGAGCACTCATGTGTTTCACTAAGGCTACCAGCAATGATTCTTAAGGGTTCTTCTCTAAATAGTGAAGTACTTCCTTCACTGGAAAGGGAAATAGGAAAAATAAAGCATTTACAATTTTTTTTTTAGCCTGGTGCTGAGAATATTACAGTTTCAAATTATGTGTAAATCAGTAGTGAGCACAGGATGGCAATGCTTCTGTTCACCAGCTATTTGCTCTGAAAATCAGCTGACTTTGCAGTTTCTGATGGCAAAAGTGTTGCAATGGTCAGAGGCTGTTTCATTTCTCTGTGAAATACCTCTGAGGTCCTTTGGGCTAACTCCTTGTGTGATCATGGACATTGTATTACCCAACTTTCAGGCACCCTGATGTCTCGTGGCATCCTCAGCCCTTCATTATGCACCCAGACTTCCTTCTCATGCGAAGCTCGGGAGTGTTAAACAGCTAACACAGGATTTATAGAAACCCACAAGCTGAGCAGGGAGCTCTGATTTGCCTGGTAGGAAAACATGACAGTGAGATCCCTTACATGGATATCTTTCTCCAGGATAGTTCTAATGTAGACTGTAAGTGATGGTAATCACTTCTGTTGACAGGACATGTCAGCACAGTCCTTTCCCACTGTAGAAAGGGACACATCATCTCACTGATACCCTGATATTCAGAGTTAGGGCTATCATTTGGGAGTCAAGACATCTGTTTTCAGATTCCTCCACCTCCTGAGTTGCTGGAAAAAGGAGTGAATCTAGACTTTCCCCTTTCTAGGGTGATGATCTTAGCATAGCTTAAAATGGGATAAGGGCAAGCATAAATCAGCTTTCTCATCAGTGGTCTTCTGTATGAGGCCTAGCCATGAAGCCACATACAGTTGGGCATATGTAGGGTCTACCTAGAATATACTTGCTGGTTTGGGACCTTGGAGACAAGTGGGAGAATACCTAGGCTCAACGCTGCCCATACAGGATTTGAGCGTTGGCTAAGGTAGTATCAAAATGTTTGAAAATGTCAGAAGCAAGAGAATCATAAATTCATAGAAATGCTTAGTTTGGAAGGGACCTTCAAAGATCACCTACTTCATCTAGTTCCAACCTCCTTGCTGTGGGCAGAGTTGTCACCTTACTAGCTCAGGTTGTACAGGCATGAACTTCGATGCCTGCAGCTTTAAATGTCATCTGAGCAGGGATTTTGACAGTCTTAGCGATAGTAAGATGCTTAAGTCCCTCTGAAAGTTGGTCTTTTTTTGAGTCACACTCTCCGTGTCTAGCACTGCCACTATTTTAGTTCACCTTGACAGTATTAAATGGTGGTAAAGTCTTTTTCAGTATTAGCACACCCTGAGAGACAGAATGTTAATTTCATGATTTGAAGTTTAAAAAGCTGTTTTTTTCTCTATTTTTTTTTTCCCCTCCTATGACGTTAGCTAAAAGCTAAAACTGTATTTCAAAGCCTGACTTGCTAGTTATATCACAATGCTCTTCTATTAGAGAAAAGTAGTTGCACATATGGCAGGACAGCTGTGTTCTCTGCATTGAGATCTATTTCTTTTCAGATCACAGAAATAGGCTGGACTGGATAAATGAGAAGTTCCCTTAATTTTTCGTTTGCTTCAGAAGTGTAATGTATGTCTATGGGCTACAGAGATCAGTAAAATGCATGAGCACTGTTTTCTTCCTTTTAGGGCAAGAAAGCTGACTTGAGTGTATAGAAATATACTGTGTGCAGTTGTCCTTAAGGGGCACAGGCAGGCAGTTGTCTTTCCATTGCCCTCTGCTTTGCACAATCGTTTACAGCACAATACCCTAGCTCTGTGGTGCTGTGTTATAAACAGTGGAACCTGGTCCAGGACACTAGCAAATTGGACAGCCCATGTGGAGTGAAATGAAGTTGAAGAAGTGATTACTCTCCATAAGGAGTTACTAATAAAATGTAGGGTGTAATAGAAAGGGAGCTAGCAGAGGAATGCAGTCTTTGAAGATGTCAATGACCAATGTACCCTACAGGTGAACAGTTCTGCAAAGTGGAGTGATGCTCTAGCCAAGGTGTTGTCTCATGTCTTTGCTATTGTAGAGTAATATCAGTTTATGGTCCTGTGTGAATTCAAGAGCTTAGAAACCAGACAGTGTCTCTCTTGAGTCAACAGAAAAGAAACGTCAAGCTGCTGAGATACACTAGGGGTTAGCAAACATAATGCAGACAGTCCCTTTGGGATGAAGGGCTTGTCCCACTAGGTGTGATGTTAGTCAAAATACAGTAAGAGCACACCCTCTGAGACAAAACATGCAGAAACACTGCTGAGCTAGGTATCATTTAGGACTTTTCACTAATTAAGATTTACAGTACTCAGAGCTGATACTTCTGAGAGACAACCTGGTGATGTCTGCTCTAATCTGGCCCACTGAGGCTGGGGTCATGGAGAAGCTGGAAACGTTTTTCCAGTAAAGAGCCCATCCATTTCTAATCTGAAAGAATAAAACCAACCAAAATTGTGTTTGATTACCCAAGCACTATGATATGCTAGGGAAACTGCTGGTCATCATTTCATGTGTATATTCTTGTCCAATGGATATACCTTTTCCTTAAACCGCACAAAGAAAACTCCACACTTGTGGGAATGAATATGCAAATTCGAACCGTCCACAAAAACCTCTCATTCTGTTTCCTTTTTATTTTTCCTAAAAAAGAAAGTAAGTTTCTGCTTCTTGCAGTGCCAACTGCAGCATTCAGCTGATTTGATGCAGTTAGTCCTGATTTACATCCATATGAGTGAGTAAAAAATCGGGCTCTGGTTGAGAAATACGTACTTCCGTGGTACCACATTACAGGAGTCCTTAATTCCCTGATCCTAACCCTGGAATGCAAGGAAGACTCAAAGTTTGGCAAAGGTTGTAGCCAGATGCAGTGTACTTCTGTGTTCACACCCTCCCTAATTATTACTCTTTAAAAATAATAATAAAATGCAAATAACTTACACCTGGTAAAGCTGGAAAAGCAAAGAAAAGCAGTAAGGAACCCGGGGGTTGTGGGAGTGTTATTATTTTTAATCAGACGAATACACACCTGACTAAAGTTCCTCAAACGCTGTCTGCTATTACTTTGGTATCCACGGTTAATACATTGAGGTAACGTCCTTTGGTTGTGTTATTTAATTGAACAGATGACGGGGGGTGGAGGAAGCTATGCATGGAAACATGCTAGAGATAGAAGAGAAGAATTCCCACCCACGCAGCAGGCATGTACTGTAATAATGGAATAATTATGTGCAGTTTGTTTATAGCTGTTTTCCTCTAGCATTGATGCCTTGGGCTAGAAGTGAAGCAGGATGGGTCCTGCAATCAGTTTTCACAGTCGTCTTTTTGTCGTGATTTCTATTTTATTCCCCATTAGAAAGCAAAGCACATCTAGAGCAAATGCAGAGATTTCAGCTCTTCAGGATACTGCAGATTTGCTTGAATTTGGGTGGGCTTTTTATGCGTGACTGATTTGGATTTGTCCCATGACCTTTGGACCTCAAAATCTATAATGATGATTCTCACTCCACACTCCCAGTCTGCCCAGAGTTGTTTGGAGTTGGATCTGTCTCGGAGAGACATTTGCCAGACCCTCAAATAATGAGTACTGGCCTGTGGATATAAAACCAAAGCCAGATGGCTTTGTGTGGTGGAGATGGCTAAGTAACTGTTACTGCAATGGACTGTGCGGTGGGGATTCGTTCTTGTCTTTGAAGCAGGTTAGGAATTGTTCTTGTGAATTCTTCCTGCCACTTGTTAATAAAATTAATCAAGTCCTGGTTTTTGCGTTTCAGCATGCACTTTCAGAGTGCTGGTGGTAAAATGCTGATGATTTTCCTCCTGCTGCCCCTCTAAATTTATCAAAGGCGGTTATAGGCTTCATGCAGCATGTTATATTCAACTGAGCCGCAGTCTGCCATGGTTGTAGACATGGCCTTTCATTTTTACTGGCGTTTGAGGAAACATTTCCAGAGAAGCAGAGTGTCCACATGATGCACATTATCTTTCTCTCGCAGAAAGCTGCATGCCAGGCCCATGCAGTCAAGAAGAGAAATGGGAAGTATTCACAGATTAACTGCAGGGAGGTCAGTAAACAGATATTGGGCTGGGAAACAACTGGAAAACTCCCAAGATAGTTCTTGACATGACAACCACACCTGCTGTATCAGATCGGTCACACAGGTTGTGAACTTTGGCAGTAAATGGCTTATTTCATGTGCATCTGTGCAGCACGTGACACAGTGAAGGTCTTGGCATGAGCTTTAGGGAGTATAGCTGTATCTTGGAAACTCAGAGCAACCTGAAGATAAACTAATGAAATCCCCTCAGCCTATTTATATGCAGAGTAGACAAGAATGTGTATACCACATGCTGACTTTGAAAAAGCCTTGGAAATTTAATAGAGCTGTTATTTAAGGGGTTAGAGAAGTAGTAACCATGAGCTGACAAGGAACAATAGAACAGGCAGCTGTTAACACCACCTTATGTGTGTGGCAGACATGCCCCTTTCCTGAGGATGTTATGAGCTAAAATGATATTTTAATCAGCTAAAACTGTTTAGGTGACTGTAGAAAAACATGATTTTGCTATCAAAACTCTTCTGACCAGGCTGGAGTGAAAAATTAGTGTTGTTACATAAAAAGTCATAGGTTTCATTAAGTTAAAAAAAAACAAAACAGTTTTGGAATGTGTGTTTTCTGGTTGTCCTGCTGCTGCTGCCTTAGCTTCAGTGGGAGGTTGCTTGAGAGATGGGGCAACAGAAATCTTCCAGGGTTGCAGGTGGATGGCAGCCCCCACCAAGTGCATACCTGATCCCTGGAGTGCTGCTCTTGTCGAGCAGCAGGAGCAAAGGAAGCAATGGGTATGCTGGCTGCTTTGACTTCACTGGAGATTTTGATGGAAGGAACCAGCCCTTTCTGATGGGCAATCTCTCTGCTGAAATGCAGCTGCTGTGCCTCATAGTTCTCTGCCTTAGATCCCATTATAAGTAAGGTCAAGTGGTCATTAACAGTGGTCTTCTCTTCTTATTCCTACTGGACATATAGAAACTTACCTAAAGGCAAATGAGTGAATCAAGAATAAACGTCAAGGTGTGGTGGGCTCGCAGAGATTTAAAAACTAGCAATTCTCTGTTTGACTTGCTATCAATGATTTACCATGGGGCCTAGGGTAAGTCACTTCATTTTTCTATGACTCAGTTTCTCTCTCTGAAACAACTGTCTGCTGATCTCACTGGGGTAGTTTTAAAGCTTAATTTACTTATATTTTATAGCACTTTGAAGATGAGAACTGCAGTATATTATGGGAAACATTGGGAGTCATAAAAGAAAGAGTCGGTGTTGCAAGAGGAGGTATGATAATGAAGCCTAAAGTCAGAGACTTAATGCCTCAGTTCTTTGCTGAATCAAAGCCTAAGACTGCAAGTTCTTTGAAACAGACTCTCCTCAATTAGAGGCCTGCTCAGAGCTGAACTTAATAGCGCTACGACATAGCTGGGGCCTCTGAGCCCTTCTGTAATAAATGATTAGGAACCTAAGCTCAAAGATGGCACCAGCTGCAGGACTGCAACAGATCCCTATGGGGTCTATCTCTTTCTCTCACGGCTCTTAGGTTTTTTATTATCTTCAAATCTCTGTATCTTAGTGGTTGTTCCATTCTCCAGGTCATTAAAGCATTGTTCCTGCTAT
This sequence comes from Bambusicola thoracicus, assembly GCA_002909625.1. Taxonomy (NCBI): domain Eukaryota; kingdom Metazoa; phylum Chordata; class Aves; order Galliformes; family Phasianidae; genus Bambusicola; species Bambusicola thoracicus. The sequence continues at coordinate 1,486 of PPHD01023102.1, read as the reverse complement.
AAATAAAGAAGATGAAATTACAGGGTACTTATAATGCACGCTAGCTAGGAAGCTGAATGGGCATGAAAGGGCTTCCTGGTTTCCTTCCAATTCAAAATGTTATTGAGTTACTGTGTAATCAGATAAATGAGTTGTTAATCAAAGTGATGTCAGCTTGGGACATACTATAGAAAAATGATTCCGTTGTAATCAGAACTGTATAATTAAGCAATGAGGCATGACAGGGCTTGAATTATAGCGCGATAATTTTCACCTCAGTGCTACTGATGAGGCCGTGGCTGTCTGCCATCCAAGTACCCGAGTGTGTCTTGCTGTTCAGCAACCCCAGAGCTGAAACATCTAAGGCAAACTGAAGCAAAAATCATTCTTTCATCTTCCCCCTGCTCCAGGGTGAAGAATTTCTGTGATCAGCTGGGTCAGGCTGAGCCTAGTGCATCTGGAAGCAAGTTTGTCTACGTGTCTGCCTGCTGTTAGAATATTCATGGCACAAAAGCGTTTTGCTTAATACGAGTTTAACGTGATAGTGGGGAATGGGATCTTTTCAAAGGCCCAATGATTTGATCTAAAGCTACTATTAATTAAACTTCAGCAAAAAGCTTAATGTTAAAGAACAGGCCCACAAAAATGGTCCCTACTTAGTGATGATTAGAGTCTTCAAGACTGAAGACCTTTTCTCCTTCCACTCTGAGAAATTTAAACGAGGAATGAACTTAAACATTCAGAATTCTCTCTTTATTCCCACACTACCCTTGGGATAGAGAGAAAATCAGATAGAGTTAAAGGAAGAGTTTTAAAGAAGCATTAGAATAGCGTGGGTTTTGGCAACCTCTGCCATGAACGATGAAGAAGGCAGCCTGGGAATTAAAACTACTTTTCCAAATCCCTACTTCATATGTGGCAGTGACCAAATCCTCCAGTCGTAGCCTGGACAGAACTTCCACTGAAAGCACTGGGTGTTTGTCTGAGTCAACCCATCATAGTTTGTTCCACAGACTCAGTTTGGAGGTGAAAATGCCGGGGCTGAAAAGTTCCCCTTTGTAATGGAGGGGAAAAAAAAAATCATGTAAGAAAAATAAAACCATGCCACCTCATTTTTCCCCATTCAGTGTTGGCTGTGCTGAGGGGGTGGGGAATATTATGCAATTCACTCTTTCCCTCAGCAAATTCTCTCCCATCACGTCACTTTCAGGCCTCGCTCTTTGTGGACAGGGCTCACACCGTTGCTTTAGCAGTGGGGTTTGCTGGGGAGCAGTCCACCTGGGCAACACAGTGGGGTCCACAATTCCTGGGGCTGTGGAGAAAAATGTCATGCCCAAATAAAGGTTCTCCTGTGCAGATGGCAAGGAGCTGTGTCAGGGGAGAGCCAGATTGGGCATTAGAAAAAGGTTCTTCAGCAGAAGGTGGTGGGCATGGAACAAGATGCAGAGGGCTAGAGTGAGCTAAAAAGCATTTGCACAACTGTCTCATAAATATGATTTAAATTTTG
>PPHD01023101.1:0-12588 GCA_002909625.1 Bambusicola thoracicus | reverse complement strand
CATCATACGTGGGATGTGGATATTCATAGATATTCGTAAGGTTCTACAGCAAACCGAACCCCAAATTTAACATGACTTTGTGGGATAAAGGAAGAGCGGTTGCATGGGAAGCGAGGCTGGGTTTGTTTGAGTTGGTGTGGAAGCAGAAGGTGCTCTGTGCGTGCTTAATAAATATGAGTCACAGAAGTAGTAAGTACACAGCTAATGGTTGGAGACAATGGGCAATTCAGGACTAAGCATCCTGAAACCTTGAGTGCCTGTCATGGTGGGCAGGTAGGAGCAGGGGAAGGAAAAAGGGGGAGCCTGGAAAATATTAGGTCTGAGAAGAACTAATGAGTCTGATGGAAACACACCGAGTGCGAATGTCCAACGGTACACAACGGCAGCGTCCACCCGGGGTCTGGATTTTGATCTGAAGATATGTTTCTATCTCAGTGAGTAACTGGAGAAATAGTTGCCGAAAGGTACACTTTATCTCCTGTGCAGGCTGCCTGCATGGCATACGTGCTGGAGCTATTTTTGTGTAGGCATCTTTCAGTAACCCCTGGGCTCAAACTCTACAGCTTTATGCCTATACCTAATAATTTCTCATGGTTATGCACATCCAGACAGTAAATGATACTCTAGCGTTAAAAATCAGCTTTCCTTCCATTTCTATCACTACAATAAATAACTGTTAAGTGAGTCTAGTAGCCCCTTGAAGTAGTAGAAGAGATCAAACGTGTACAAAATAGTTTAATGTAACAAGCTCTCATGAAAGGGAAAAATAAATAATATGCATCTCTTCTAGATGATGGATTCGTCTTCTGCGAAACGATATGATTTACAATTATTTTCACTCACTACCTGCAGCAATCTCAGACTTCTGCTCTGTGTTTGAATGGCTTTTCTGGAGACGAGGCATGGCCACTAGATGGTTCTGCTCAGAGCAGTATTTGCTGCAGATGTGGAGAAAAATGAAAAGAGAGGAAACACGGCGATACCTCCCCAGTGCCTTTTGGAAGCCTCCATTGACTTGCAGCACAGGGATCATATGGGAGAAGATAGTATCCCCGTGTTTAATAGTTTTCAGAGCTATTTCATGCACTGATTGGTATACTTTTTTGAAGATTCACATTCCTTTTTAGCCTTTGCATCATGGGGTGGTGGTGAGTCCATGGCTCATCTTCCCTTGTTCCTGAGTTTCCCCCTATCTATGCCAGTCCTATGTTCAGTGCCCTATGAGTCATGTACCCTCTTCAATCCACTCCCAAATCCCTTTTTTTTTCCCCTCACAACATTTTGTTTTCTAACTGAAGAGACCTACCATGATTCTTATCCCAGACTTCAGATCATACACATTGTCCCTCACTGATCCTTCCCCAGTACTACTCCATCCTTTTCAAGAGGGCAACTCAGCATTGAGAATGCAGACACACCAGTGATGTACACAGTGACATAGCTCTCTTTTCATTTTTGCTCTTCTATTCTTCCTTAATACATTCCAACATCAATTTCCTTTCTCTCTCTGTTGCTGTTTTCAGGAGATTGCCTGCTATAGAACCCCAAATCTCTTTTCATCCTGTGTCTCCAAGAACTCGTTCCTGAAAATCAATTGCTAACTCAAAACCTGTAATTATAGGGCTTTTCTCCTCATGTTGCATAATTCTATGTTTATCTAAGCCAAATTTTCAACTATCATTTTCTCATCTAGTCAGTGTTTGCAGATTTTTCTCCCATGTTTTGCAGTCAGCCCTCTTTTACAGTCCAGAACCAGTTAACACGTCAGTGTTGTCATCTCACATTCACAGTCCTTTCGGGTCATTTACAAGTATCCTGAGCCACCGGTGAACTCCAGCCACTGGAATGCTGTTTTCCCATCTTTTAAGCACCTACCTGTTGATGTTAGGAACAGCCCTCTTATCCCAAGGTGGATGCGTTTGTTCCACTATTTCACTGGGAAGGATTCTTCCTGAGAGAGCTACGAAAATCCAAGGAGACTTTTTCTTTGATTCTCCCGCATAGCATCGTTATCTCTATCTATCTATTTATCTCCATTTATCCCCGCCTTTAGAATAGTTGAAACTAATAGTTGAAACTAAGCAGACCCTATTGCTGGTATCTGCTTCTCTGGCCTTCCAGGAGCACTTTTATAAAAAAAAATCTGGATCACAGTTACTGTTTTCCAGTACTCTGAGGCAGCTTAAAAGGGAGAAATTACACATTACTGTCAATACTTCAGCTCTTTCAGCCTTTGCTTCCTCTGCAAGTCTTGAATTGACGAAGGATTTAACCTTAGGCTTTAGATGTCAAGGAGTTAGCTTTGAATCATAGCTAGTCTTGGCCTATAAAAGCAGTAGAGAGTCTTAAGCATCTGGAGGTGTTCAAACACCATCTGTTTTTCCCTATCGGTCGTAAAGGGAACCTACAGTGGCAGCTTGGACAACTGGCCCTACCTCAGTTACAGCAGGTGAATCCTACCCATGGGGATCCTGTTCTACTCCATACCATTTTGCCTGGAGACCATTCATATTTCAAAGGTGCTGCTGAGTAATTTGGTGGGTTTTTGTTTGTTTGCTTTGTTTTTGTTGTTGTTGTTATGCATCACAGAGAAAGGAAAAAACCCAAACAAATATTGTCTTTAATGTCTAATGGAGACCTGTAGGAGGAATGATGAATGATCTGAATGTTACATGCCTGTGTTTAATATACAAGTATTTCTCTTAAATCTACTGCTGTAACTTGGATACCACATTAATGTGCACCCACCTGGGTCTGTATACACTGAAGGGGAAGTAAGAGTCACTAAATGCAGCTGCTTTTTGGTACCTTCAAGTAAAATATTTTCTTCTTACTGTGCAGAATATCTATACTCATTCTTCTCCAGCTACTTGCGATCTGATAACCAGGTTTCTCTTTTTTCATTTAAGTGTACACTTCTAAACAAATCCTGTGCTTTTGATCCTGTGAAATGAAAAGTAGCTCATCTTCACTTTTGCAGCTCACTTGACTGATTAAAAACAAACTTCTTTGAGCCTCTACCGGTTGTCTCTTCATTTCTGGAATGCTTCAGCCCCTGATCCGCTGATCTGCCCCCTTTCTCCTTGCTGCACCATTTCTTCCACTCTTCTGCTTCAGGTTGCAGTCTCTTATTTCAGTGCTACATCCGCTTGATGCCATGTTCTTAGGTGGTCATTAAGGAGCAGGCTGAGCCTGGGTTTGCAATTATGTTCAACATAAGCATCTTCTTACTAGAAAGATGTAGAGAGTTGCTGTATCAGCTTCGTCAAAGTGGACAATTCCGACACACTGAAAATGGATGGTTTTTATAGCTTCCCACCCATGCTGCTCACTTTTTCATGACCACCTTCAGGTTGCATTGGGGGCCAGGGATAATGGGGGGAGGCGGTGGGGGGGTGTCTGCCCATGGCTAGAACCCAGCTGATTCTATGAGAAGCTTGACCTGTTTACAGAAGAGGTTTTGTGGTATGGTTTGTTGCTGGGGAAGACACAAACCAATGACCATGGAGGTCTTCTCCATCATAATGCCTCTGCTCGCTGTGGAAGGAGCAGTGCAGTGCATTGATAAGAATGCCTTACCTGTCCTTGGTCCTTGATAACCATTCCTAGTAGTGTCAGTTTTAATGCTGATTAGAGAACTCTCTTTAATTATGATGAATGGAAAACTTTCCCTAGCCTTTCTGAATAGCTGCTGGGGGTCTGACCCTAAAAGAGCTAGGATGCCCACTGGACATCCCTGAGTGCCAAATGCCAACCTTTGCTAGAGGAGGTTGAGAATGGGTTGTTGCTGTGACAGAATGCAGTAGCTGGCAGTTGAATATAGAACAATGCAATTATGTTCCCGGATTTAATGAATTAGAATGGAGCCAAGATGCCCCCTAGGCAAAGTGCTGGGTGGTTTTCAGACGGAGGATCAAAGCTTTTGCTAATGTTTTTCTGCCATCATTATGTGAGATATGGTCAAATTATACAAAAGGGAAACTTTTCTGCTTTAGGCATCTGCAGTTTTTATCTGCCATGGGGCCATGGAGGACCTTCTCTTTAGGGAGAGTTTTTCCCCAGTTCTCCTGCATTTGACACTGGACCTGATGGACTTCAGCCCAGATCTTTCTTTTCCTTTGAGTGTGTTAGCAAGGGAAGAATATGCTGCTGCTTGCTGCCCCCAAAGGCAAAATGTGAAGGAACTTGCTTCAGTTTTAGGCATAGAATTAACTTTTGTTTAAGCCTACTGCATAGATGGACGCAGAAGAGCCTGCATGCTATTAGCAAGATTCTAAATGAAGGGGCCAATTCATTTCATTATTGATAACAAAGTCATCCTCCCAGAATAGCAAATGAGGTAAGACTGGCACTTTGAGATAAGTTCCTGATTACTGTCTGTGGACTCGGTTACATTCTATTATTTCTCCCAGATCAAACTTCACCTTTCTTAAACGCAGACACTTCATAGTTATTCCTTTCACAGATCAATTTTGTATTATTTTTCTAAGTTTTCCATACTTATTTGTTTGTTTGAATACGGTAGAGAATATTCAAAAATTCTGAAGCTAAACTCTTCAGCTAAGCACTGGGCTCCAACAGACCGTTGGAAGAACTTAAAGCAATGAGTAAATTATTAAGTAGCACTAAGCCAATTCATAATTCATCATTATTGATATTTATACCAATGGTTACTGGTGAGGAAGGAGATGAGAAGAGGATGGTGCTGGTCAGCCAATAGGGAAAGAAGAGCAATGTACCTGAAGGACTGAAGAGGTCAGAGGAGTCGAGTGGATCAGGTTGGCACATGCCTTGTGATGACTGCGGCTGCAGTGCCCTGGAAGATTCAGAGCAAGGCCTTGCTGGGAGGGAGAAAAATGCAGGCTAGATTTAAGTTACAGCCGGACGAAATAGGAATGAAACTACGAGAGGAAGAAGTTGAAACCAGGGTGCATGGTGAGGAAATGGAATGAGGAGGGAATCCAGGGAAATTGGTAAAGCTGAGGAATGGAAAGAAGGGTGAAGATGCTGTAAGAAGACTTGGCAAGACTTTCACTGCACCCAGTAGCTGGAAGACCTCTGTGAGCTCTACTGGAAGTGCCCTAGGGGAAGGCAGACATTTATAGGGTGGAGAAGTGAAGAGCAGCACTAAGTTTGGTTAAGGTTTTGAAGCAAGATAGTGTGTCATATGAACGTCCCATGCTGCCTGCGTGTCTCCTGTGTGTGATTTACTATCACACAAAGTTTGCCTTACAACAAACCTTCAGTGAATGAAGCTATCTGGCTGGATGCCTTCCAGACTTCTCCAGCTTCCTGCATTAATGCTAGTATCTCGGCATCTGCATCCATCCCATCCATAGAACAGCAGCACGGGATCCCCAGTGATCTGTTTGGCTGGCAGATCCTTCCTTGCCCATCCATACTGCAGGAGGACAGACTGTCTATGAAGTTGCTTTTTATGTGCTGTCAGCCAGGGGTTCCAAGGGCCTCTGTTAAATTGTGATTTATACAGATTTTAGAAGTGCAGAGACACCCTCATAGCAAGTTTGGTTTTAATTAGCAGCTGTTTAATAAAGTTTTGCTCATTGACAAATCCCCTTTTCACCTAACCCATTCCTCCATGAAATTGTACGACCCACTTCAACCTGTTTAGCCCTTGATCTAATACAAGCCGTTGTAGCCCTTTCTGCAAATAATTAATCCAATTTGGATTAGAGTTATTATAGATGGTCTTAGTCCTCGCTTGATAACACTTCATTTTTACCTGGTGCTTTCAATTTTTTCTAGTGCTACGAGGCACAGAAGGCAAATCAGGAATGTCTCATTGTAGATGAGCCTACATCATGATTTAGTATGAGAAGTGCTGCTCTTCTTGCAGAATCAGGGACAGTGAGAAATTCTCCTTCTTGCATGAATGGGATGACATTTATTACAAAAAATCATGTGCACCACAGAAGCAAACAGCTGAATTTTATGTTCAGAAGGTAAGAAAGAAGAGAGGTGTGAGCATGAAGAGAAGCTTAATCTGTCACATTATCAAAAGTTACATTTCAGAGCAGCTGAATGGATGTTTCAAAGCTCTGGTCCCAAATATGCTCTGTAAGTCCGGACTGCTGCTTCTTTTAAATCATAACCTATTTAATAACACTTGTGCAACTTCCTTCTGCTACCTGCTGGTGCCTGGGCAGCTTGCACAAACACCCTCACCTCTGATGAGCTGTGCAAGCACACTGTTGGCTGTTCAGGTGATGCTTTTGCTCCACCTCTCTCAATGATTTCACCTGTCCCCATGACTTCCCACTCAGGTTCATAGCAGCAAGTACCAGTATCCCTGGCAAGCCTTGCAGCAGCAGAAACGAGGTGAGCAAGGCAAGAACAGAGCCTGCAGGGATTCTTGCAAACGGTGCAGGTGGGAGGGAGTCCCAGCTGCACTCACTCAGAGCTCCCCAGTATCACCTGCCCCTGTCTGCATAAAAGGGAGCGAGCAAAGAGCTGAGCAAGGGTTTTTCATTGCTTTAAGTGGCTTTGGAGGAATAGCCTTGTCAGGTCTTTGCTTGGGAGTTACATGTGACAGTAACTTCGGAAGTCTAACAGCCCACAGAAACTAAATTATACATCAGCCTGTAGCACTCCTAAGCCAGCTTCATTGAGACCCTTGAGAAAGGCTTATAATGGTCTAAGAGCTGATCTAGGAACAAGACCATAGCACAAAGCATGTAACTTACAAAAAAAAGCTCTCTTCTCCCAGATACTTAGGCCAGGGTATGTGGAACAGAGAACTGCTTGCCTTCTTGCATGCTTCAGAAGGTTTGGGTGCGCTGCTGTGCTCCTGCAAGTTGCTAAACCGTAAAGAGCCAGCCAGAGAGCCACGGAAAACTGGATCGGCATCTTGGCGTTACATTTGGTGAATTCCTTTTGTTTTTGATTCCTAGAGAACAGGAGCTCTGCGCTGAATCAATTAGAGCAAGCCCTGGGCAAACAGGGAGGTTGATTAATGAAGGACCATCTTCCACTGCTTGGATCATGGCTGTCGACTGGAAATGGCTGGGAAGTTTGTTTCCAAAGCAGGAGTTGGATGGACGCACCACAGTACCTTTGTCTTTACCTTTTCCTGACAAATAAGGATGAGCCATCCTGTATGCCACTTCTATTCCAGTGGTGAAGCTGCGAAGGCTTGCGCTGCAGAAGCTCGCGCTCTGAAAAGGGAAGCATCTACCTACAGCAAACATCCATCTGTTGCTCCACGAGGTTTGAAAAATGCCTGTTTTTCCATTTGCACTTAGCATGGGTGCTGTGCGCATAGGATGTTGTGCATTGCTGGTGACACAGGCATGAAAAAGCCTGGAAAACATGCGTATTCTTGCCCAAGCAGCTCTGTCTCCTCTTCTGGAAGTGTTGCTATTGATTACTTTACCTTGTTTGTTTATTTGGTATAATCCATATTGATAAGCCAGCTTCAGAGCCGTGTACTGCTGGATGCCAATGGGCCATTGCGATCTGATGTGCATGTGGTTGTCCAGAGTGTATATTAACCAGGTGGCAGGAACAGTCTGCATTTCCAGCATTTCCAGGATGGTGGAAAAGAGGTGATCAGATGGTAAATGGATAAGAGAAAGGGGAAAAAAAAAAACAAAACTTGGAATCTCAGCTATATGAGCAGGAATCTGCTTCATTGCTTTTGCTGGGATATGGTCAGTAAAGAGAGCCCCAAAGGAGGATTCTTCCAGTGAAAAAGGGGACACAGGAGCTGCAAACAATGCACTTGGATGGACCCAGCTCCCACCTCTGCATTCCTTCCAGTTTTCTTCCCCTTGTCCTTGCTGGGGGATGGAAGCAGGTGCACCTGTGTGCAGGAGAGATGGTCGCCCTGCTGTCACCATGGAGAGACCACCTGCCTTGGGAAACATGGGGAGCTCCTCAAGGGACAGCATCCATTCAGCGCCATCACATGGAAGAGCTGCTCATGTCTACCGTGGTGGGACCTGAGGGGACTTCAAGCAACAGAATTACCACCTCCATCACACCTGCAGGGCTGAAGGTTTACGGGCTGTGGTTATCCTGGGTGCATTTAACCCAGCAGAAAGCAAGAGGAGAACTGGAAGTGGTTACCAATGAAGTGAACAAGCCCGTGTATAAAGCAAAGCTTTGCTGATAGGCTGTGCCTCTTCCGTGCCAACTGCTGCCTCGGCCCAGCAGAATACAGCTTACAGAGTGAAGTTATCATTGTGGAGGAGTCTCCAAAGACCCATTACCTTACTTGTCCCTTCACAGCCCAACACGTTTTACTCTTACATTTACTGTGAGCTCTACATGGCTATAAATCATGCAGTGCGTTTGGAGTACCATATTCCTGTGGTCCATCATGAATTAATGTGTACTGGCATTGCTACCACACTGAAAACACCACCAAGCTCTATTTCAGCAGAATCTCTGATGTCAGGTTAAGCAATAGCAGAAATATCATAGCAAAATGGCCTCATTGCAGAGTCTAATCGCATCCAGTCCAACAAATTAACACATTCCAAGGCTCGACTGTCTAACTACACACTTAACAAAAGCCTAATGCCTTCAAATGTATCGGTGTCAAATAATCACAGGCATCGTTCTGTTACACCAAATTGCTCAGCTCCCGGGCAGTAAGCTTTTCATGAAGCATTTCTCTTCTACTTTCTGCAATTTCAGGAGAGCTTTAATCCCATCAACAGGCTTTAACTTGACCAAAAAGGAGCATATTTATCCATGGATTCTGCAGGGCGCCTGCTGGATACTGGAATAACACCTTTGCAAATCACCGATTTGGGCTGAAAATCAGAAGGGTTGTAGAGATGCTCAAAGGTAGGCTGTAATTCTTTTATTTACTTATTGTTGTAGCCAAGGGAAGATGAAGAATTCAGTCTGAGGAAAGGATGAACATTGCTTTTATGTAAGACAAAACGACTGAGTTGCAAAGAATTAAAAAAATATGTCTTGCAGAGCCAACCACCTTCGCCTGTACCTACCCCTGGAATCCCAGCTGAGACCAACTTCTTATTTTACTGAACATTCTTTTTATGTTTTTTTTTCCAGTAAGAAATGGCTTTGCAATCAACAGGAACAGCAGAAGGTATGCTTCATTTTCTTCCATTTGCTTTTCACTGTTCCCTTTTTCTACCTTTAAGAACTTATTTTCTCTGGAGGGTGAGGTGGGCAGACTGAAATGCCTTTTTTTTCCCGAGCAGCTGAACCAACATTTTAAATAAAACATACGGAAAACACATTTCTGATGAAAACTAACATATCAACAAATTAAATCCAGCAAAACGAGCAAGCTGTGGCTGTTCTTATAATCATCTCTGGGCTTTTCTGTTTGCTCTTCCCTTTTTAGGAAATACGTTTTGCCAGACCTGGCTGCAATTCTCTGGAGCCATTGGTGTGAGCCCCCACCTCGAAACCCATCTGGAAGACAACGGGACATGGGGAGCAGTGGTGGAGCTCAGCAGTGAATGTCAGATGGAGCTACATGTGCTGCATCACACTGAGAGGCTAAAGCAGATGACGGGAAGACAAGCAGAGCAGTAATGCATGGCGTGGCATGCAATGACTGCCCACCAATGTGGCAGAAGCAACAGTGCTTCCCAGGGTCTTCCCAGTTTGCCTGGAGCTGGCACGAATGCTTGGCAAAGGTGCTGGGGGCAAGGCTGAAAGGGCACAGAGGTAGGAGATAAATTTACAGCCCCTTTTTACTCTTGTTCTGCCTTATTTTGCCTTTGCTTTATGGCGTCTCTTCCAGTTTCTGCTCAAATGAAATCTGCCTTTCTAAACTCACTCCCTTTCTTTGGTGGGGGAGTATTGTTGTTAGGAAAGGGTGAAGCTGGCCATCTCAAATGGTGTGGTTTACTTAGGAAAGGGACCAAGGGGAATTGGTTTCAAACTGAAGGAGGGGAGGTTGAGATTGGATGTAAGAAAAACACTTTACAATAAGGCACAGGCTTGGGTTGCCCAGAAAGGTGGTGGATGTCCCCTCCGAAGGCATTCAAGGTCCGGCTTGGAGGGGCTCTGAGCACCTGATCTGCTGTAGGTATTTCTGTTCATTGCAGGGGAGTTGGACTAGAGTGTATGTCAATTGAACATTTTTCAGGTGATGCACTGGAACAGGTTGCCCAAGGAGGCTGTGGATGCCCCATCCCTGCAGGCATTCAAGGCCAGGCTGGATGTGGCTGTGGGCAGCCTGGGCTGCTGGTTGGCAACCCTGCATATAGCAGGGGGTTGGAACTGGATGAGCATTGTGGTCCTTTTCAACCTAGGCCATCCTATGATTCTATGGTCCTATGATTCTGTTCACAGCAGAGCCATCTCCCTGTTGTGCACTGGATGGGGTGCTCCACCCACACCAGTGGAAATGTGAGGAAGAGAAGTGCTTCTGATGGACCATAGCTCAAGTGTTTTGACTTCTAGGCACTGTTTTCTGCCTTCCATAGGAGGAGCAGCTCCCGAACTGCTGGTGATGAGATAACCCAGATGGCTTGTTTTTCATCCTGGCCTGGCTGCTCCTTTTGCTTTCCTCCTTTCTGTCCCTCAGAGCCTGCCAGCTGCCATCTGCAGGGAGCTTCGCTTTCCATCAGTCCATCAGAACATCCCATCCGTACTGCCCAACCACCAGCCACTGCACCTGGAGGGCTGAGCTGAGAGCTTGTTATTTCTGGTTAGTGGACAGACATCAGCCCAGCACTGAGTCAGACAATTCCAGCTCTGTGATGCAGTGTCATGGCTGTCCCCTTCCACCCAAGCTCAAGCCCCTTTGACACCCTGCCACCACGCTCACATCTCCATATTTGCTCTTGCACCCATCTGAGCATCCTGGTGCTGTACCAGTGTGTCCCAGTCTGACTGCTCCCAAGCAGTCCATGCCGCTCTGTATAGACCTGTGCTGGTGTCTCGTGCTCATGTATCTCCCCTCACCAACCACTGACATTAGCACAAAGGTGAGCCTTGAATTTCCATTGTGACACCGTGTTTATCAAGGCAAGAAACCAGAAAATAAAGACTTTCCAGCAACAATCTGGGATTCTTCCGAGCTTACCTCTCGAGCAAGTTTTTCCTCTCTCCCTCCTTGCAACAGCCAGCCAATATTTGAGTTGTTAATAAAAAGCTGTTTTCAGCTTCCCTAACTCTGCCCCGCTCAGGAACAACATGTGCCCCGTGTTTCCTTAGCTTTGCTTATCGGATCTCCAGCCAAAATGAATGGCCAAATCTCTTGCAAACAGAGAAATTAAATGAAAACAACGCCGGTGCCAAGTTCTTTGCAAACAGAGAAGTGAAGTGAAAAATGCCAGTCTCTGTAGGTTTGCCCAGCATGTTGAATTATTATCTGTCACGGCCCGTTCTTACATTTGTCCTTTCTCTCTGGTTGATAAATAAGACTTCCCACAAGTTCTGAAGCCGAATTGGGAGCTGCGTAGCAGATAATGTTAATAAATCTTTGGGGCTATCTCTCTGACTCGCCTGGCAGCCTAATAGCTCAAAAGTCTTGCGGTTTCTAATGCCTTGCTTTTTTTAAACGCGTAACTTTCAGGTCTTTCTTTCCTTGACCACAGGCCCAGTGCTCAGGTTGATATAGACGTGACTTCAAGGCCTGATTTTTGCAGGAAGATCTTTCGGGCTGATGCACCGCCGTTTGGTGCCCAGACTTTGTCCTTTCGCCTGGGCAGCAGATGCCGTCCCAGTGCTGCGTGCAGATGCTGTGCTCGTGGTGTGGGCAGCCCCAGCCCTTTGCCACAGCTCAGTGTGTTGGGAACTTTGTGATGCTCTTGGACTCACTGCTGCCGTCCTGGTTTTGGCTGGGATTGAGTTAACTTTCTTCCCAGTAGCTGTTGTGGTGCTGTGTGATTTAGGGTGGGAATACTGTCGATAACCCACCGATGTTTAGTCGTTGCTGAGCTGTGCTGCTCAGAGCCAAAGGCGTTTCAGCATTTCACACTGCCCTGCCTGCACAAAGAGCTGGGGGGGGGACAGAACCAAGATGGCTGACCCAAACTGCCCAAAGGGATGTCCCACACCATGTGTCATCAAGTGGAACTATAGGACTGGGGGAATTGGCTGGGGATCGGTTGGTGGGTGGTGAGCAATTGCTTTGTGAATCATTTGTTTCTTGTCTTCTTTTATCATTATTATTTTCCCTTTCTTTTCTGCCTTGTTAAACTGCGTTTATCTCAACCCATGCATTTTACCTTTTTTCCGATTCTCTCCCCCAACCAATGGGTGGGAACGAGCAAACAGCTGTGTGATGCTGAGCTGCCTGCTGGGTTAAACCACAACAATTCCTTTTGGTGCCCAACGTGGGGCACAAAGAGTTGAGATAACAGCGGATTCTTAAAACAAGAACCAGAATGGCAGGAACTATTTGCTGATAGTCTTTTGAAAAGCCTGCTTGCATGGAGATACTGCTCATGCATGGAACCCTGAAGGCCACAGTGCCAAGGCTGCAGCCGAGTGCCAGCAGTGGGACCAGCACTACTGGCCTGGAATGGATCCAGGCAATGGAACAGTGTGAAGCATCTGAGGGAACTGGGGTTGCTTGGTCTGGAGGAGTCTTAGGGGAGACCTTATCACTTTCTACAACTACCTGAAAGG
>PPHD01023100.1:0-12588 GCA_002909625.1 Bambusicola thoracicus | reverse complement strand
TTAACAGCATTTGCAATTAGCTGCGTATATTCTCTCTGGTGCTCCATGGAGGAAACAACTCACCCTCACTGCACTGAGTGCTGACGTCGGTTCCCACGAGCAGTCCTCCACTCCTGCAGAGGTAACGTCTGACTCCTGCCAGAGAACTCTCCGTGTCGCCGCACGATGAATAATCATGTCTGAAGGCAGAGACGAGCTACCTACAGGTTCTCCCTGGTGCAAAATAAGGGGGAACATTTCATCTCTGGCAGGCTGCAACCCCGACTCCCACTGCACATAAAGATCTCACTTCAGGTTTATGAAGCGGCAATGACACAGCAGGAGAGACACAAATCTGCCAGGACTCAACCTCTCACCTCCATGTATGCTGTTAATGAAGGGTCACTCTAAGCCAGTATCTGTAGAAATGAGACAGAACAGAAAGCTTTTCCAAACCTCCATGATCAATGTAATAACAGTACTCAATTTAATCTCTCTTCAAAGTAAATTGAATATAGAGAAATGTTCACAGTCCCTGTCTTGAGATCTCTAGCAGCATAGCCATTGTTTATCTGTCAGGAGTCTTCAAAAACAGAGAACCTCTTTAACTGATGCACTGCAGTTTAACTTAACAGATACTGAGGAGGTCTGATGAAAATAGCAGGGTTATTGCTGCAGCTGATGCTGTAGGAGTTGGGCAAAACCAACATGCTAATACTTGTATCATCCCAGCAGGCAGAGGCCCCAGTTGAGACAAAGTCCCACTGTACCAGACACACCGGATCTGTGTGTGCACAGCCTGAGCCACATACAGTAGTGCAACTCCTGAAGGAACCTGCCAGCGGTGAAGGTCCTTGGGAACCTAGGAGCCAATTTTTTAGCCAACTGTTTATTCAGTTTTAAAATTATCTGCTAGCTTTTGACTGCTGTTTCTACTGAATTGCTGTCCATAATTTATTTTTTTCCCGAGTGGTTACTGTTAATTTATATCCCTCTCATTCATATGGGTAATTAAGATAATAACTTTTTCCTGTCTTTATCCAAGAAAAAAACTTAATCTACCATAAAATTTAACAGTCACCGTGATGCTCAGTCACCCTGCCCTGTGTAGGTCTCTAGAATTCCTCAGGTTCTTTTTGTAAATTCTTCCTAAATAATATTATCTCTTCTTTAAAGTACCAGCACACCATAATTTTCCCAATGCTACACTATAAAAGTAGAAGGCATCAACTTTAGGGCAGAATATTGCAGCTTTGTCACTTGGAAAGTTGAACATTTATGTGTCCTTATAGAATCGTAGAAGTGCTATGGTTGGAAAAGACAGCTAAGTTCCTCAAGTTCATCCATCAACCCATTGTCACCACATCCCAGAAAACCTTCCCCTCTTCTTTTACTATTGCCTGGTATACTCTGAATTCACCAAAATGTGTAACATTCTCTTTGCAGCAGGAAGGTCACCACGCACGGTCATCTCCAAACTGCCCAACTTTCAGCCTGATGGTGAATGCACATCACTGGAGATAACGGGTTAACCAGCTGAGCAATTCAAGGCTGGTCAGTTGGCTGTTGAGGAGCCTGAAGTGCCCAGATGTGCTTCTTGGTTTTAAGGAAACTACCTTCTTCTTTCAGCCTAAAGTTTTAAAAATCTCTGACTTTACTCCCAGGAAGCTCTAGAAACAAAAATGTGCATTTTTCCTTTCCTTCTGCATATCTGCTAGCACTCAGATAACCAGCTGATTCCTTCTTTTAGTGCTGCATTGCAACATTGTTCAAACACTTCTTCACCTTACTGTAGAGCTCCTCTCATTTTAAGAGAGCACTCTACCAAAGAGCCAGTTACAAATTCCCCACCTGTAGCACAAAAAGCCAAGCCTTTGCATTGCATAGCTCCTTCAGTTTCTTCCCTCTGTTTCACACAGTACTATTTCCTTTAGAAGCTAACATGAAATGGGCACTGGTAAAGAGCTAAGGTCAAGAATGTACCACGAACATCACATCTCCATGGTACTAGGACAAAAATTTTCATGCAGAGCCTGAGCCAGACGCTGCAGAGTAATTCCTGAAGGAACCTGCCAGCAGGTTCTTGACAGAATAATGTGTTAATGCTTATTTAAGATAGCTTGAGATAAGCTATATAAATTCAAGCATACTGTCAGGGAGGAGTCCAATGAAGATGCTCCTACTGGCAGTGCAGGAGGCACTGCTGCCCTTAGTCCCACAAAAGCATTTTTGCTCCTTTAAAGTTTAACTGTACTTGTACTCTAAAGCAAAAGTTTCTTCTCTCTTTTCCTTCACTCTGTTCAGTGAAAGCTGAGCTAAAAAGAAAGTTTGCTGTATGTTTCCAAGAGCACTTGGTTTTGGATGTTGGAGGTTCCTTTGTTTTTTAGCACAAATAAAGGTCAGCCACTTCGTACTGACATCGACAGGCTCTTGTTTCATCTGGTTAATACCTCCTACTTAGCATCATACAGAACAATCAGACGTATTCTTAATAGTGGGAAGCTGCAGAATAACAAAAGGCATATGTCTGCTATCTAAGATTTCCTTGGAGTGAATTACACTGGATGAATTATTCTGAATTATTCAAAAAAGAAATTGTTTACTATTCTGTCATAACAGATGCTCCAGACAAAGAAAAGAGGAAGTTGTTGCAGCCTCTGACTGAGCCATAGCTTGTCACAGCTGAACATGGTTGTGCAAATTAGCCAGTAAACTTTATGGAAGAGCCCAGAAAGAAGCAATTAGAATTACAGTGCCAGTTAGAGAATCTGTAGTTTGTAATCAACCAAAATTGTGCAGTTTTCCATATTCTCTGCTGATAATGCAAATGTAACCTTTGAAGGAAACTGCTCTGCATGTAGCACATCCTGAAAGCAATTAAAAACACTGAAGTCCAAGCAAATCGCTTTTAGGACGGTAGGTTGTATGTGTCATTCAAGTCATAGATGGCTGCTAGGCATATCTTGAGCAAATGCTACAAAGTACTTCATTTGATCATTGGCACAAGTAACAGAAAGGAGATCCTGATAGCATAGGAAGAGCTATGAGAAAAAAATGGACTGGTTTGAGATCCTGGTGGAGAGCAGAGAGGAAAGATCAATGCAGTCTGCATTGTTTGGTACGTGAACTTCTAGGGAGACAAAGGCAACAGCTTCCAAACGTTCAGTAGGATGCAGGACAAGAAGAATGGAACAAACAACACCTCAGGATGCTGGAAACGAAGATGAAGAGCAACCAACTTGAACTGCAAGCAGAGAGTGTATGTTACTACCAGGAGAAATCTTTAAAGAGTATTAGAAGTATACTGCAACTTCAGAGACTGGAACTTCCTATAAGTACAGCATAGGTCGTGCAATTTTGCTGCTATCTGATAAGATTGCTTAATAACTCCAATGGAAAATGTGAACAGAGACCTTAGATGAAGGCAGACCAGGGTACGGCTCTGCCTTGCCATTTTTTGTTTTGTTCTAATTTTCTAGGCTTGTTCTAAATCCTAGTTTCTGGGTTTGGTTTAAGTTCAATTTGATGACTTTTACAAGGTTTCTTCAGTTGCCCAGAGTACCAGCTGGAAACCTATAAAATTAAGCGAACTTTCAGCTACAGTATATGACACAATGATATGAGGTTCATTGATCCCTGAAACATATTAAACACAAATAATTGCTTTCTTTTTCATTGCATCTATTGCAAGCCTTTTCCCCTCAGTGTTGTGATGTGTGTTATTGGATGCAACAGAACTTTTCCAGATGAGGAAGAAAAAAGGTCAAACATATAATGATGAAAACACAAAGATGTTTCACAGTATTACTGTGTATTCCTTTTGCTAGGAAAGAGTATTTGCTGTTTAAGTATATTGCCAATAAGATGAAATGCCACAGTTGCTAAAACTTCATTATTTTTGAAATATCTTCATTTTTACAGTATATAGATAAGTTACAATAGACAGCATATAATCATAATTCCAGTTCTATCGTATGAATCAGAGAAAAATTCATGAAGAACAAATTCTTTACAGTCTGGGACTCTGAAGATTAGAGACACGTCAGCATAAATAGCAAAGGCTTAAGTGGCTAAATAGCAAATGCCTTACGATTGTGTTTAATTTTGATTGCTGCACCTCACTACACACACGCCAATCATTCACATAGAAACGTTGGTGTTTTGCATATTGTGATAAGTTTAAGACCATCCCCTTCTCTGGGGCTTTCTCTCCCATTCTTGCAGTGGTTATAAACGAAAGTCAAAATTACAGACCACATTCAACTACTGAGACGCAGCCACTTTCAGAGGCAGAGCACTGCTCCTTACTACCTCTTACCACAGAGCAGGTGTGTTCTCTGGAGAGGTCCTTTGGAAGCACCTTTCCTGCTCCTGTTATTAGAACAGATGCAGCTGTGGAGAAGGGGGGGGCTGAGGCTAATAACTCTGAGTACCTCTTCTGCAAATCTCTCCTGTTTTCCTGCTCACTCACCTTACAGAAAAGCTTGCCCCTGTTTACAACAATTTGGCATTAAGTTATCAAATGCCAGAATGGGGAATAATAATTTCCTTCCCCATGCTCTTTAAGCTCTCTTAATTAACATGCCTACTGTGCTCTTCTCTACCTAGCTTCTCCTGTTTCAACCAACAATACACAGCATTAAAAACTTCATAAATCATGCTTCTTGGGGACCAATAATTTTATAATCACCTTACTGCATTCACAACATTAATTTTCCCAAGAGCTTAATTTAAAAGCTAAATGTGACACAACAGATGCTGAAATTAGGTTTAAATGCTTAAATCGAATCAACACAATACAATGCTCCTACCACGTTCTGCACATTAACAATGGTTGTTTTAGGCTGACCCCATCAAAATTATGACATGGTGCTAAGATTTTTGTATGAACAGTCTTCTATGCTACTCAATCCCTGACAGTAAGGAATGGAAATGGACATTAAAAAGGTGGTTATTTGATGTTGGTTCCTCTCCATTAGGTAACTCTCCATTAGGTACCTCTCCATTAGGTAAATGTAGGGGCCAGCATAAGGATAAAAGAGAAGACAAAACTATGGTAATGGCTTATTAAACTATCCAGAGAGGTGACACGGGGCTCACAGGTCACAGTGTACTCACACTCATCAGCAGGATTTGCTGTCACCTGGCACTGCACCAGCTGCAGAGGCAAGCACGAAAGCCAGAGTTAATATCAAAGTAATGTCATGGGCAACAAAAGCCCCTGTCCCCCACACAATCTCAGCCCCTTAACACAAGCTGGGTATGGCACCGTTACTAATCCTGGGCTTAGAGCTATGAACCTCTGGGATCTTAGGTCTTCATAACTAACTCCCCAAGACCTCTCACTGCCAAAACTTTGGTTTAAATTGAAGACATAGAAGAGATTGCAACAACATCTTTCAAGAGTGGCATCCTACAGAGTCCGTAGTTGTAACAGTTCATCACATACAATTAGATCAGTTTCAACTCTGGGAGAACTAAACCAAACCATAAGTAAAGATTCACTAGGACAAATGCATCTGTAGATGCCTCTGCATTTCCAGAGAAGTCCTCCAGGACTTGCTGAACCTGAAACCTTCCAGTGTTTCTGTTTAAAAGCTGAACACACAGAAGATATTTTGAAACAAACTGCACAAACAGGATACATCTAAATTAAACCAATTTGTTTTGATGTTGAGTAACGCCAGGTTCGCAGAAATCCATGCTACTGAATGTTTGGAAAGCTCTGTAGGAGGTGCAAGTGTACTCAGATAAATTTGTTTGCAACCAGTTCCTTCAAGCACGTCATCTGCTGGGGTCAGGAGAACACTGCAGCAGCTATACTGAAAACAACTCAATAAACGTACTCTATCACAAATGCCTAAAGATTCTGATTGGGTCAATGATCACATGTTAATCACCCGTCTGTTATTTTTCCCTCACCATGTAGCTCTAACATCATGCAAACCATGCTGTTAGTAGGCCGCAGAAGAGAGACGTGCTGCTTTTTTATTGGTGAAACTCAGCCACGAATTCCAGCTATGCCAGCCCTGCCTGTCAGCACAGCAGGGCTTTCTCATATGTTTCTTTTCAAACATTTCCTATTGACAATCATATTTTCCATATAAGGGCTCTAGAACTAAAACAGTACTTGAGAAATTAAAAGTTGATTTTAGCTCCAGAAAACTCTGTAGGGAAGAAAAAAAAACCAAAAGGAGTAAAATAAAAAGAAAACATCCCTATCTCTAAAGGGTACTTCAAACGTGAGAAGTGTTTGAGCTTTTTCAGTTGGTTCCTTTTCACATCACTTATGTCTCTTTGTGTTTCTGAGGATATTACAAAAGTTTTGGCTTAAATTTGAAGCATAAAAGGAAGTTAGACAGATGCAAGATAGACGTTAACCGTGGTTTATTAGAAAGAGAGTACTTCATAATCTTGATAGGAATAACATACTTTACCTCCTAGCCCCCAGACAGCACATGCACAAAGGGAACAGAGCTTGGTTACAACAGGCTCAGTTTCATATTCCTCACTTGATTTGGTAAGAGGAGAGAATGAGTGTCAGAAAAAAACTTCAAGCAAGGTTTAACACATATTTATACCGTCTTCATGTTCCTGTTATGATAGTTAGCAAAATGGACTGGTTGGGCTATAAACTTCATTTAAATTACCTTTTATGATATAGTATTAATCAACAATACACACCAGAAGGAGGTCATTTTCTTAGAGCATGATTTAGCTATCTATTTTTTACTTAAAAGGCAGCACAGAGTGATGTGTTTACTTAAAAGGCAGCAGACGAGCTCACCAACCCCTCCACACACAACTGCACAACCCCAGCTGAGCAGGCCCCATCTTCTGCCGTCCTCTGCACAGCAGGGCTGCTCTGCCCACAGGCAGTCCTATCCTTCTATGTGCGTATCTTGATCTAAATACTGCAATCCTTGGAGCCCTCTGCTCCCAAGCCTTCTTCCCAGCTTCTGCAAGACCACCCCACCAGGACGAGGACTGGGGGCCTCAGCTGCCACCACATCACAGGGGAACATCAAGCTCAGAACATGCTGACGTTGCCATCATCAGCAATTAACAAGCAGTCCTCCCTTTGCAGAGTCTCACCTTCACCTGCAAGAAACCTTTACCCAGAAATATTAATTTCCTCTAACTGCTTCTTTCTACCTTTACCTGTTACTGTGCCTCATAGCGTGTTCTCCTTTTCCTTCTGAAGAAAATGCCTCAGGAGCCATTATGTCAGCTGAGGATTTATGGGTTACATGTGCTTCAGCCTATGGCACCAGGACCATTATTTTTTAACTTGTAGGCACTTCTTGGAAGGTAGCTGCCTCCCTCAAGACAGAACGAAATCTCGTTAACGCTAACGAAGCAGACGATCTAATGGCAAAAAGAATAAACAATCAAGGGCAACTTTCTTACTTTTTGCTGATCCTCTTTGAAGTCCTGTTGTTCAAAGAGCTTGCAAGAAACTCACATCTCTCTCCCACGAGAATTAGTCAACAATTACTCCTCTTCCAAGAAAGATTTATTTTGAGTCAATGTTTTTCAAATCTATCTGTTCATCAGGCTTACTCACGCATTAAGGATGATTTTCAGTGTACAATAGAAACTCCTGAAACAAGGAGCAATTAGAAACATCTGATTTCATGATGCATTTTGCTTCCAACAAACCAAGCAACTGTTTCCATGCGGAAGACATAAGGACTCTGTCTTCCAAGCAGTTATAATAAGCACACAGCAAAAGCAGCTACGTTTCAAAAGCTGAAATGCAGCAATAACTTGGCTTGCAATGAAAGCTGTCAAATGACTGAATTTAGTTGTACGACAGCAGAATAAACATAAACATAAACTCAACTCCACTCAACTGAAAAAGAAAAAAACCTGGCTAAAAATGCAGAACCCAGCGAGGTGCACAAGTCAGAAAGTCCTGGCTTTGCCCTGGATTTCTCACCTAACTTCAGGCAAGCTCAGCAATTGCATTGCCTGTATGGAGTAATGCTGAGTGTTATGTAAAAATGAACACTACAAAGTTAATGGTTCTTTTTACGGGTGCTTAAAATTAAACATTAATGTAAGAGTCAGGCTGGCGCAGGGACTCAGAGCTGCTATAGTCTATGGGGCTGTACCAGGAGCTTCTATTCTGCCTCACAGTCACCTCCTGCAGCCTGGGGTGAAAACACACAGGTATGGGAAATTCAAACAGCAACCTCTGACAGGGCTCCGGATCATAGGAAATGCCCAGTCTCAATGACAGAAAAGCAATTTGTTTGGCTTTTTTCTTCTTCAGACAACCAGCTTGCCCTGGTTTATTGAACACCAGCATAATCTGTCTCTAGTTAGCAAATAAATGTTAAACAGTACTTTAATTGATATTTCAGTTGGTAATATTAAAAACAAACAACAAAAAACCACCCACAATATTCAGCATCTTCTAAATTATTGTTAGTGGCTCACGACGCTACATAACCTGTATCTGAAAGTTACAAAACCATATCTTTTCTTAGTCACATTGCAGAGCCCAGATAAAAGCCAATGAATCCACAAGGTAACACAGATACCACACTGCCCTTTTCACAGAAACCATGAAATATGGCCTGGAAAGGAAAAGTGAAAAACTAAATACCATGGCTTGTTCCTCTCTTCTTTCTGTGTGCCACATCATGGAAAACAGGGGGAAAGGAAGAACAGTTTTGGAAAAAAACTGTTTTTAAAACTTCATTCTTTGGTTCTGCCTTGCAAACAGATGCAGAAAAGTTACCTGCTTCTCTTACTTTCTCCCCTCTGCTTTTTTATGTGATTTCATTTCTCTCCAGAAACAGAAAAATGACCCTCTGGACACATCAAGCCAGTTAATGTTCATAGGTGAACAGTGAATCTTTCAGTACAGCGGACAAGCTCTCCCAAAGGGGAAATGTCAGCATAATTCAGTAAACAAACAGGACTAATAGGCAAGGACTAAATGCAGTGTGCTCCCTTCTTACCATTGCCAGGGAAAAGAGCCAAAGGATGGTAAAACAGAAGAAGGCAGCAGCCTTGGGTTCTAAAATCAATACTTCTAAAGCCAACAGGGAAAAAGAGGGACAGAGGCAGAGAAGGAGATGTAATTTCAAAAAAATAAACTGAAAACAGGCATATCTTTATAGAGAATCTATCACTGGGATATGTTTGACGGTTCCAGCAGCAGAGTGTAATTCTCATCAGCTTCTCCAACATGAGCTATGGGAGCAAACATCCTCATTGGCTGGTGGAGAGGTGGAGAATGAGCCACCTCTCCAAACCTCCTCTGATCTGGCTACTACCAGCAGCCACGGACTAGACTCAAGACACCTCGAGAACTTATTCATTCCCAGAAAAAGGCAATGCTTTGCCCTTTGGTGGTAGAACCCTAGGGTTCTCTGCTTGTGATAACAATCCCTCACCACACGGTAGACATTACTTTGCACAAGTGAAGGAGGCAGAAATGGCAGCTTTGCCACTCAAACAAAAGTCTTGTGTTCTGCAGTGGAAATACATTAACATCACCAGGAGCCCTTTACATTATTTGCACTGCTTTGTACATCACTGATTGGCTCAGCACCTGGGCAGGCGATGTGGGTACCTTACTATCTGGTCACAGCACTACCGCTGAGGTAGCAACTAAGGATATCAGCTGTGAGATCCCACCATGATCATCTAGTGATCTGCCTCATCTCCCACACATAGAACCATGGAACGATTGGGTTGGAAGGGACCTTAAAGATCATTCCCCCATGCGTACCTCCCACTGGATAAGACCGCCCTGTGCCCCATCACACCCGGCCTTGAACACCTCCAGGGATGGGGCATCCACAGCTTCTCTGGATGGAGAACATGGAGACACTTTCCTACTCTGGCCTCAGCCACTGTATGTACCCCCTCCAACAACACTTTCTTCCCACAAGTTCCAGAGAAGGGGAGTAAACAGAGTTATTAATAATTGTTAATTTATTCTTACGTATAAACCAATTTATTCTCACTCTCTTGTGGTCTTGCTTAGACTGTAAACTCCTCAGAGTTAGACCAGACAGTATTTTCTATCATATTCAGTGTACTGTGGGCACCAGTGGAGACTTTGAAAGCCTGTTGCACTGTTCAACCAGATAGCAGGCAGAGAAATTAAGGGGAGTTATGCAGCTGAATCCCTTAGTCATCCATTTATGCTTCCCCTTCCTCATAAATCAAAGTACAGGAAAGCAATTTAATCAGAAATAAACACAGAATTAGCACTACAATTTCTTTCCTTATGCTCTTTCCTAGTTGCTTTTGATGAGTAGAATCAGCAAACAACCAAACAGCAAAGAAAAAAAAAAATGAAAAAATAAAAACCCTGCCTGTATCACTCTGCTGCAGATTTCATGTCTATTCCAGTCTGAAATTGAATATTCTTCAGTTCAGTGGTTAGATTTCTTAGTAAGGCCCCGATTCTACTTGTATTACTGCAAATCTCCAAAATAGCAGATAATACTTAAGTAATTGTTTTACATAAACATGCAGTTCAATCACAATGATGTGGCCATCCTATACTCAGCGCATCCTGTTTTGATGTGATTTGTAAATATGCTCACAAAAGGACACAGTCGGGAGGTCACTGTGATGGCTTAGTGAAAATGTAGTAGGAATGAGCAATGGAAACAAGGGGGAAGAAAACCAAGCCAACTATAAAGAACAAAGTAATTAACACTACGAAAATCGTTACAGAAAAGGTTAAAGACTCCACTGCCTGAGGAAACACAGCTTCTCTATGGCTCTCCTGTCTCACAAAGAAAACCAGCCAAAAGATTTGGCAAGGGCAAATAAAACATTTAGGAACACAATAAGACTATAACAAAGGGTTGGAAAAGACTAAAGACGCTTAAAGAATAAGTAATGAGAGGATACACAAGAGACAAGTAAAAACAAAAATGCCACCAAATTAGTACGTTACCCTCTCTGCAAATATAAACATCAGGATGTGCAAATAAACAAATAGAAAGTCATGTATTCTGTGTGGGGTTGCAGAGGTTTCCCATGGAGTAATCTTGGGGAAGACATGGTCAGAAGGTATCACAGGAGCTAAATATCTTTAAAGGGTCCCCAGCAGCCACTAATTCAAAAAGAAAGAGCCTCTAAGTAATGTTGGATATGCCAAAATACAGATGACAATTTTTTTTTTTAAAAGGAACTTTCCTGAATAAATGAAATAACAATTGCTCTCAATGAAGAGATAACTCTGGGAAGATACATAAAGTACATAATTTCTATCAGTGGGACAAACTTTCAGCTTCAGCATCTGCCTTTGGCTATGGCCAAAGAGCACAGTACTGGGCTTGACCTTCCAACACTTTCAATTTCACAGCAAGGCTTACTAACTGCCTCTGGCAACTCTGCTCCTCAGCATGAAAAAACAATGAACATGCACTAGCGTTTGCACCAAGGCAACGTCCTGAATTAGAACAACTGAAGGTAGTGAAGAGGTGCATGTGTGCTACACTACTGAATGCAATTAATTAATGCCCCTCTGTAGAAGGATGCTGTAATTAGACTCCCTCTCTTCACTGAAGACTGAATTTATAGGAGGGCCAAATGGCTTTGCAGCACAGTAATAGTCACAAAGGCCACTCTGACCTGAGAATTATGTGATGCATTTTGGCTTCATGTAATTGCCAAGGGCTCCACACAACACCAGGGATTTGGCCTTCAGCAACATATATTTATTACCACTCCAGCTTTCAGCAATAATAGCTGAAACACAAGCATTCATAATGATGGAGATGGCCTCAAGGAGAAAACAGAGGTCTCCAGAATCTTTTCCTTCCAAACTGAGCCTTGCCTCTCTGTCACACACATACAGCAGCGATCCAGCCCTTCTGACTGACAAGAGGAAAGAAAGGATGATATTTCCTGACCTTTACAAAGCGCTCACTGATCATCAGTAACTGAGCCATCTCACACATCTTGTTACCTTCTGGCTTAGCTATGAAATAAAATTGAAAGCTGAAATTCAGCGCGTTGTGCTTCTTATGGAATACCACAAGCAACATCCTATCCTCCATGCCCGTACATCCTCAGAAGAAGGAAGCTCTGCTCTGCTGCTGGCATTCAGCTCCCAGTGGAGACAGGAAGAAATGAAAATATCTGACATCAGACAGGGCGTTAAGTGAACGTGCATTATAAAAGTGGATTTATTAGCTAGGTTTAAAAAAAAAAAAGGTTTTTTTGGTCAGAATTGGCAGCACACTTCTGGGTTTCTTCTCTTTTCTTTTTTAATTAAAACCTGAATAAAACTCTAGTTAACAGCAGATAGTTCAAGAGAAAAAAGGATACTGCTGGACTCCACTTACGTAATACAAACAAATCCGCAGTCAGCCATACCAGAAGAATATATCTTCCGTGCAGCCAGAACATGGGGCTAAGGCTTACACCCAAGCATCACAGAATCATAGAATGGCTTAGGTTGGAAGGCACCCTAAAGTTCATCTGGTTCCAACCCCCTGCTGTGGGCTGGGTTATCACCCACCAGCTTAGGCTGACCACGGCCCCATCTGATCTGGCCTCAAATGCCTCTGAGGATGGGGCATCCACAGCATGTAGCTCCTGATCACGCTGGCCAGAATAGCAGGG
>PPHD01023099.1:0-12589 GCA_002909625.1 Bambusicola thoracicus | reverse complement strand
CACAGCTCCTGGCAGTGGTATGTCAATATGCAAACTTGGATACGACCATTTTATTCAAAAAGCCTGGGAACAAAATACGTGCAAGGCCTATCTTGCACATCTGCAGTATTGTAATGGACCTATCCAATAAACTGAAGCAAGTAAGATTCAGGTTTCTGAAGGCTGCTGTGCCTTGCAAAACTACAGACAATAAATGACTCCCAGTTTTGTTTACCATATGAACCATCTGGACAAACAGGAGACCTTCACTCCCTAAGGTGAATCTGCATCTCAAAAGCTCTCTTACCTATATCATACTCAATGAACCCTTTGTCCCTGCACTTTGATATGTGATCACCGAGGTCGGCTTGAGGAACTAGATGGCGAGCATTGAAGGGGCACGTGGCCAATAACTTTGCAACTTCAGGGTGGCTCTAGAGAAGGGAAAACAGAAATCATGTGCCAGATGAAACAAGTTCACTTTTCCTTGTGCTTTCTACTGATGAGCAAGAGAGAGTGATCTGGTGGGTGGCAACTCTGCCCCTGGCAGGTGGGTTGGAACTATATGATCCTTACAGTCCCTTCCAACTTGAGCCATTCTACAATTAACTGGTGATATTGCTTTAAAAAAAGACTAAACAAGGAACTATTGGTGAGATACATACTACAACTGCAAGATGAAGCTGTCTAACAGACTTATTTAAAACATAGTTCATTAGAAAAAAACCAGAGTTGATTCAAATGAAACACACCGTCACTTACACACCCTACAATTTGCTCCAATGCTGGCAAAATGGCCACACAGATGAAGCTATTTAAAAGGGAGGAGATGTTAGGTAAATCTAAATCGCTCAGATATTTTAAAGCAAGTCAGCACAGAGCCAAAGAAATTAATTAGTCCTTTCAAAACAGGTATTCATAGAATCACAGAATATCCTCAGTTGGTAGGGACCCACAGGAATTATTAAGTTCAGCTCCTGGCACCACACAAAATTAGCCAAAATTCTAACAGAACGTTCACCCTACAGCTGCATCACCACTGGAAGGAATAGCACTGCTACACTGTCTTGATAAAAGTATATTTGGGAAATTTACTGGTAAACTGAGAAAGGAACAACTCTCACCAGAAGCCAACACTCAGATACTAACATTTGATAGGTTAAATTAAACAAACCTTGAGGGTACAGAGAAGAACAGAAGATGGAATGCTTCCTATTGCATGATTTGCATTCAAATTCCAGATAATAAATAGAGAGCTAAAAAAAACCACAATCTCTCCCATATGTGCTGAAGTCAGGATGTCCAGTCTCCATGCATATGCATATTAAATACTTACTAGCAACATTAAAAAAAAAGTTATGCAGCAGCATTTCTATCACTTAAACTGCAACATCCAACCACTTCTGTTCTGAGACAGATGAGGTGCACATAACTCAGCCTGAATTTTCTCTTGAACTTGAAGTGGGAAAATTTATCTGATCTCAAAGAGACCATAAATTCCTCCCTGATCCAACCACGAAGAGCCACGCTGGTTTTAGGTGAGTCAATGTGCTTGAAGCTGTTTCTAAAGAAGTAATAACTACATACATAAGTATAAATATGTATATGAAATAAACACTAAATGGGATTGTTTGTCAAGAACTTAGTCAAGTCACCCAGACAACACAATAAGAGTAAGAATATGCACGCTGTATTTACACACACACAACCCCCATTTGGTGCCTTGTTCAGCAATTCAACTTACCTTCCTGCACTTTACAAGATGATAGGGAAAACGACAGGCTCTGATTCGATGCTGTTTATCATATGGACACTGTATTAATCTCTCTGGATCATCTAACATCATTGAAGAACGGAGAGAAAAACATAGTAAGAATGTAACACCACTAACAGAATGAAGTGGAAAAAACATACCATCACATCAGGGATGTCATCTCAGGAAGTTAAGAGAGTTGTTCTTTCTTCGAAACTCACTGTTAAGGCAGACATCTGTTTTGTATAATGAAACAAACCAATTTGCAAGTTTGGGATGACTGGGACATTACCAAAAAAAAAAGAGAATAGTCAGCAGTACAGTGCCTAACAGCTCCTTAAGATACCATATTAGCTAAGAAACCACAGGTACTCAAAATTAATGAGACGACAGTACTTCTCCAGCTATTTTAGAAGGGAATCTCTGGGATGATGATACACCCACCAGAGCCCTCAGGAACTTCTCAGCCACGTCTTTTTTGATGAACAGCTAGATTTGCTGGAGGAAGGACGCCAGACAATTTAGTTTAATTTCTGTGGAAGCAGCACGCTCAATATGATGCATGAGACTTTCAAGTGAAACTTCTTCCAAATCAAGCAATTATTTAGAAGCTAAGGAGTTACCAAAACACCTAGAAATACAGGCAATGAACAGGGAAGCAGAAGAAGTACGTACATACATGCCGTATAAACATTCCCATATCCCCAGTGAGGAAAAGAGCAGCAGCCAGGATGAGGCACAGGTTGCTCCACTACTTTTGTTGTGTACTCACAGGAGACCAGACTAGAGTTCTTCCATCATTTCTGCCTTTTTGCACAGGCTTTTGGTGCACTTAGGACTGATTACAAAATACCTTAAATAGATCTAAGCATGGGCTGCTGTCATTCAGCCTCCCTCCTGCCATCACATCCTCTTCTCTCACACAGTTGGTGTTCAGTTGTCTCAAAAGCCAGGTCAGGGAGCTGTCGCAGCCCACAGGCTGACAGCTCATCAAGATGCTCTCCCCAGGTCACACTGAGCTGACTTCATGTTCTAAGCCACAAGGAAAAAAGAACCTAATTCTTCTTTGCACTCCAGCTGTGCAATGCTGCTGCTGTCAGCACCTCACTGCCATTAGCCAGTTTAGGGTCACTAGAAATGCTGAAAATCAAAGACTTCATCATTAAGATGCTCTGGTTCAGCTTTCTCTGGAATTATAGAATGGCTTGGGTTGGAAGCAACCTCAAAGAACATCTAGTCCCAACCCTTCTGCCGTGGGCTGGTTGCCAACCACCACATCAGGTTGCCTTGGGACCCATCCAGCCTGGCCTTAAACATCTCCAGGGGATGGGGCACCCGCACCTTCTCTGGGCAGTCTGTTCCAGCACCTTACCACTCTCTCAATGAAAAACTTCCCCGACACCTCATCTAAATCTCCCCTCCTTTAGCTTAAAACAATTTCCCCTTGTCCTATCACTACCTACTCATAGAAAAAGTTGACTTCCCTCCTGTGTATAATCTCCCTTTAAATGCTGGAAGGTCTCCCTGCAGCCTTCTCTTCTACAAGCTGAAGAAGCCCAGCTCCCTCAGCCTGACTTTACAGCAGAGGTGCTCCAGCCTTCTGTGCACTCTTATGGCCCTCCTTTGGACCCTCTCCAAAAGCTCCGCATCATTATTGTGCTGGGGGCCCCACGCCTGGATGCAGTACTCCATATGGGGTCTCACAAGAGCTGAGTAGAGGAGGACAATCACCTCCCTCACCCTGCTGCTACCCCCCTGTTGATGCAGCCCAGGATACTGCTGGCCTTCTGGGCTGCAAGTGCGCATTGCTTGCTCATATTCAGTTTTTTTCAGCTATCAGGATCCCCAAGTCCTTCTCTGTAGGGCTGCTTGCAAGGAGATCTCTCAGTCTGTACACACATCTGGGATTGCCCCGGCCCAACACCTTACTCTTGGTGTCCTTGAACCTCATTAGGTTTACATGGGCATTATCAGCACAAAGAAGAAAGCAAGGATGATTACCTGACGGAGAAGAAAGGGAGCCCTTACTATTAGATCAAACAGCAACCACAAAAGTCACAGAGCTGGCCTGGCCAGGTAAACAGATGCAGTTATTAATCCAAAGACTGCAGCAAACAAAGGGTCTGGGGCGTGAAAGCATGGAAACCACACACAATGCTGCCCTGGTCAGCAACGAGCTAATGGGATGCTCCTTGGCTCTGTTACTGGACAAGTCCAATCTGAATAAAACTCCTTAAGACCAGCATGGTATTAAGAAGCAAGCATTCTTCATTACAGATGCGTGGGGGGATTGCTCCACCCAGGATGCACACCCAGGAGCTAAGCACACAGATTACATACATGCAAATATATACATGTGAATATTCAGACAATTTCCACAAAGTGCCCACCTAAGAATTGCTATATGTATTAACAACTGTCTCATAATGTCAGGGTAGGAAACCCGCCACAGAACAAAGCATGTCTGTGTCACTGGGAAGCTCATGATCCCTATTACCAGACATTTTCCATACATATATCCACACCTTGAGGGCTGTTTGTCCTACACCTCCTAAGACCTGCTCTGCAGCCCAGTCCCTGGGCTGCACTCCCATCCTGCAGATGAAGAAATCTTTTTCTAAGATGCTCTATGTTGCAAAAGTATATTTTCACTAGTCTGTACATCCACTGACCACTTACACTGTGATTGCAAAACAAAGCAGTGAGGTAGGTGGCTTTGAACCCATCAACGTGGTGCCAGGAAGCAGCAGGATGCTAATTTAATTGGGCAGTAAAAAAAATGAGGTTTCTTCCCTCACACATCACCCTGAGAGCAGGGTGTAAAAACATGGCTTTTATTTGCAGCTGCCACTCACCCACCAGGACAGCATGGTGTGCAGCCCTGCTGCGCCCTCACCCACCTTCCAGCTCCATTTTGCCACTCGCTTTCTGCAAATCTTTCAGGGCTGGGACATACTCTCCTTCCATGATTTTCTGGACCCACTTTGGGCACTGATGATGAGGAGGGTCCATAATGGCATCACCTGAAGTGCTGTGAGGTCAGGAAGTGTCACCGAAATCTGGGAATGAATCTTGCCAACCTGAGTGCCAGGTTAGAAAGCCAACATTACTTTAGTGCAGTGCTGGGTAAACATGGGTTGCTCCACCTAATGTGCACACGCAGGAGCTGAAGCACACAGACTGTATTATATTCAGCACGTCTGAATACTCACACAAAGTGCCCACCCGTTCCAAGAATTGCTGTACATACTAAAATCTCATACCATGCACTCTCTGTGTTAACATGACAGTCTTGCAAGGGAGTCTTTGTAACTTTTGGGGTTCCACTGGGAAGTGCTAGCTGGCCAAAAGGTTGTGTGCTAAGTAGGTCAGGTCCTGTGTTTGGTCAAGAAATTGTTTACAAAAAAAAACTGGCTGCTGACTAAGTTCCTAATTAACACACTGACCTTGCTTTTGTGCCTATATAAGGCATGTCTAACTTGTGGCAGTAGAGGCTGCACCTTCCCACCAATACTCCATTACGTCTGTTGCCATGTGACAGATGGCAATGCAGATGCAAGCTAACAAAATGATACCTGACACTGACATGTGCATGAAGCAAAGATGTGAAACTGAACTCCTCCGTGCAGAAAAAATGGCACCCATTGACATTCATGCACGCTTGCTGAACATTAAAGAAGACCAAACAGTGGGTGTGAGCACAGTGAGGTGATGGGCAGTACACTTCATAGAACCACAGAATCACCAAGGTTGGAAAAGATTTCCAAGATCATGTAGTTCAACTGGCCACCTACCACCAATATTTTCCCACTAAATCACGTCCCTCAGTACAAAATCTAATGTTTCTTCAACAGCTCCAGGGATGGTGACTCCACCACCTCCGTGGGCAGCCCATTCCAGTGTCTGACCACTCTTTCAGAGAAGAAATTTTTCCTAATGTCCAGTGTGAATCTCCCCTGGTGCAACTTGAGGCCATTCCCTCTCATCCTATTGCTAGTTATGTGGGAGAAGACACCAACCCCCACCTCACCACAATCTCCTTTCAGGATTTTTTTCTCTAGACCAGTTCCCTGAGCCACACCACACAAGATTTGAGCTCCAGCCCCCTCACAGCTGTGCTGCCTTTCTCTGGATACACTCCAGGGCCTCAATGTGACTCTTGTAGTGAGGGGCCCAGAACAGAACACTGTACTTGAGGTG
Source organism: Bambusicola thoracicus (assembly GCA_002909625.1). Taxonomy (NCBI): domain Eukaryota; kingdom Metazoa; phylum Chordata; class Aves; order Galliformes; family Phasianidae; genus Bambusicola; species Bambusicola thoracicus. The sequence continues at coordinate 6,657 of PPHD01023099.1, read as the reverse complement.
CTGCCTCAGCAGAGCTGAGAATAGAGGAATAATTGCTTACTTCTCTGATCCTGCTGGCAACACTACTTCTGATACAAGTGATGCAATTGGCAATGTGATTCTTTACACTGGAAGCAATGGTGGCAGTAAGAGTGTGTCACCTCTGCTGGAACAGAGGGGAGGAAACATACACTGTGTTCTTTACTGGTGAAAACCCACAGCTAATGGTGTTGACTATGTCAAAAATTAGGGTTTTTTTTTTTTTTTTTTTTTTTTTAATAGCTGTGAACATGCATTATTAAACAGCATTATTGTGCTCTTTGTATCCACTGTAGTTTCCATGGAAATAAATAAGAGGCAACACTTTCGGTGCAACCTATGTATATGTGGCCCAGGCAAGCCAAAAAGTGGGCCACCAGACACCCATATTACCAATCCCAGCAGGGTAGTGTTCCTCCTCACAGCTTGCAGGACATTGAGACTCGGCTTTTAGGCTCCTGTAGACACAGGAAAACCAACCTTCCCCAGCCAGAAAGTCAGCATCCCGAATGCTCTGAATTAACTGCAGCAGCAATGCAACTCACGTGCACAAAACAATCGCATATGGCAAGCACTACAGAAGCTGCAAATTTCCCACTGCTCGATTCACAGCGTCAGCTCAGCCACACAGAGACAGAACCAGCCTAACAACACCTCCTGCCAGCTCACAGCGTGCCCAGCTCCCGTCCCGCTTCATCTGCTGTGGGATTCAGGACGGGACAAGGAGGGGAAGGGGAGCAGAGCTGGGTAGGCCGGACCAGGCCCAGCCCGCAGCACCAAGCGACCACTTACCCCTGCCACCCGCCGACCCCACCTCGAGCCTCACCCAAGTCATCCTCTGCCTCCATAGCGGGGAAGGACTGCAGTACCGGGCCGGGAAGGCCCTCAGGGCGTCAAGAGAGAAGCGGAGCGGAGTCGAACGGCACCACCACCTCCTCTCCTCAGCGCCTCGGCCGGAAACGACCTGCCGCGCTACCACGTTACCCTCTGCGCATGCGCGCTGGTTTCCTAGCAACAGCCTCTACTCCCTGTGCGGCGCCATCTTGCCTGGCCTTATCCAGATCTGTGCGCCCGCCATTGGTACCTGTCAGTAAATTGAGTTTTAAGCAATTAATTCAAAGTATTGAAGGTAAGAGGTCGGCATGGCTGAACTAGAAGCTGCTGATCAAACTAGAGAACAAAAAGAAAATGCACAGGCAGTAGAAGTGGGGATGGGTATTGTGGGAGGAATGTAGGGATAGGGTCAGGAAGGGCCAAGGCCCAGCTGGACAAGAGGCAGAAAGAATAAGAAAGGCTTCTGTAGGTACATTAACTGGAAAAAGAAAGTCCAGGAGGGTGTACCACTCTGAGTGAGAAATACAGGCAGGCTGGTAATAACAGATAAGGAGGTAGCTGTGGTACTCAACTTTTTTTGTCTCAGTCTTCAGTAGTGGCTGCTCTACAAACAGCCTTTGAGTGGATGGTTTGGCAGGTAGGAACTGGGGCAGCAGTTTCCCTCCTGCTGTAAGCAAAGATCAGGTTTGCAACCACCTGAGGAAGCTGAACATCCACAAGTCTATGGGTCCTAATGAGATGTATCCCTGAGGGAAATGGCCAGCATAGTAGCCAAGCCACTCTCAATGATATTTGAAAAGTCCTGGCGGTCAGGTGAAGTCCCTGGTGACTGGAATAAAGGCAATATCATATCCATTTTTTAAAAAAGGGTAGAAGGATGACCCAGGGAACTGCTGACCTGTCAGCCTCATCTCTGTACTGTGGAAGATCATAGAGCAGATCCTCTTGGCATCAGTGCTAAGGCACATAGAAGACAGGAAAGTGGAACAGAAGAACCAGCATGACTTCACGAAGAGCAGGTCTTGCCTGACCAACTCTGTGGCTTTTTCAGTATCCAGATGGAGATCAGTGACAAATGGTGTCCCTCAGGGGTCAGTAAAGGGACAGATGCTCTTTGATATCTTCATCAATTACATCGATGGTGGGATTGAATACAACCTCAGGAAGTCTGCAGATGTCACCAAGTTTTGTGATGCCTTTCCAGGTCAAAAATTCTGAAGCCTGTAATGTTAGCAAACACAAAATCAGGAAAGGAGCATGAGCATTCCCCACAGTTTCAAAAGCTATTTTCTTTCTCATCAGATGGCACTTACAGACTTGCGCTCATATTTAATATAGGTTAACAAATGATTATTAGATATACATAGAATTTTTGTTATGGTTAGAGAAACTTGAAGAATATTCCACAATTTTCACAGTACGTTTACAAGAATTAGAAGGAAAAAAAGCATCGAATTTCCAGTCTGCCCTAATGTGAGCAAGTAGTCCTCGTTCAGGTATGATTTTACTTTAGAATAAAAAAAATACATGTGCATATCACAACAGCACCTAATGAGGAAAAAAACTATATAAATACCTAATGAGTCCACACACCAAAGAATGAAAAATGGAGAAAGTAGAGGAAATGCATTATGCTTGACTGACCTCATCTCCTTCTAAGACTAGGTGATGAGGGAAAGGCTGTACATGTAATTTGCTTAGACTTTAGTAAAGCCTTTGACACTGTTTCCCACAGTATTCTCCTAGAGAAGCTGAAGCTCATGGCTTGGACAGGTACATTCTTTGCTGGGTAAAGAACTGACTGGAGGGCCAGGCCCAGAGAGTAGTGGAGAATGGAGTTAAATCTAGCTGGTGAGTGGTCACTACTGTTGTTCTCCAGGGGCTAGTATAAGGGCCAACTCGGTTTGGTCTGCCTGAGGGTACGAAGGCCCTGCAGGGGGATCTGGATAGGCTGGGTCGATGGTTTGAGGCCAATGGAATGAGCTTCAACAAGACCAAGTGCCAGACTGCTAATCCCCATGCAGTGCTACAGGCTTGAGACAGAGTGGCTGAAAAAGATCTGGGGATGTTAGTTGACAGTTGCCTGAACAAAAGTCAGCAGTGTGCCCAGAGGTGAGCAAGGGAAACATGAACAATTCAAGAGAGGTCTGTTTTACACTGCAGCAGGTCTCTGGCTCTCTTTGCAGTCCTCCCTTCTCCCAGGGCAAGAACATGCACCTGAAGAGAGTTTGCTGCACTTTGGAGCTCAGTGTATAACATAATCATGAGTAGGTTTGTGTGTAGCTCTATGGCAAAGTTTCCCAGTAAAAACAGGCCAAGAACATCACAGCATAAGGCTACAAATGGGCCTCTGGAGCCTTGGAAATTTTCTACAATGAAAACAAATGTCATTTAGAGTCTCCCTCTAAATGACATTTTGGTAACTATTTCCTGTAGAGCTGGACATGTTATCTTTTTTTCTCTGAGTTTACTTCACCCTGGCTCTACTTCTATCCACCATAGACAATGTATGCTTGCAACTCACAGTTCCTCAAGTGTCCTCTCCCTATAGGAATGACTTTGAATGAAGAGACTCTCATGGGTGAGGAAGAGGAACTAGCCTACAGTGTGCTAATTTCCTTGAGGGGAAGAAGATATACTAGAAGAGGGAATCACTGATAGATTACTTGCCTAAGCTGCAGAATCTTAAGCAGAACCTGAAGCAACCATTTCTTCAACATTCCCCTTCTCATAGCAACTGTGAGAAACGACAGGAACCTTTCTTCAGGGTCCCAGGTCATTCAGTGACAGAGCATGCTTGATTTTTGCAAAACTCACCCAGAGCAGCAGTGAATTTTGTCTTGCCCCCTTCTTGTTCTTGTATTTAGAATAAAATAGTTCATTTGGATGGGACGTTCAGCAATCATCCAGTCGAACTACTTGATCATTTCAGGGCTAACCAAAAGTTAAAGCATGCTACGAGGGCATTATCCATATGTCACTTGAATGCTGACAAGCCTGGGGCATCAACAAGCTCTCTAGGAAGCCTGTTCCAGTGTTTGACCACCCTTACATTAAATAATTTTTTCTCAGTGTACAGTCTGAACCTTCCCTGCTGTAGCTTTGTGTCATTCTCGTATTCTGTCAGCACTGTCTGGACTGAAACTGTGACATGAGGAGGGCAGAGTGCAGAGCTAGCTCAAGTTAAGGCAAATAATTTTATGCATTTTGATGCACTGGCTAAACACAGTCCTGTGAACAGTGAAAAATATACAACCTTGCTTTCCATTTTGATTAAGGAGTTTGAGGACAGGTTACAAGACTGCAAAAAACAAAACAAAACAAAACAAGTTTTGGGTATATTTGTGACTATTTTCAGTTGACATGAATAAATTAACTGTGGATTTTCAAATGAAAATGATAGAGTTAAAATCAGACATTCAAATAAAAAAATTGATCATATCTCTTTACCAGACTTTTGTAAGAGCTATTTTGCAGAAAAAAATATCACTCGCTTCTCAATCACACCTTATTCTCGTCATTGCTTTTTGGAAGTATATATGTTTGTGAACTGTTTTCAGGGATGAAGTACAGAAAGAGTAAAATTTCATCAGAAATCTCTGTGAGCATCCTGATTAGCTCCATGGCAAAATTTCCTGGTAAAAACAGGCCAAGAACATTATAGCGTGAGGCTGCAAATGGGGCACTGGAATCTTGGTAGTTTTTTTTTTGTTTGTTTGTTTTTGTTTTTGTTGCTCTCTTTCTTTATATTTTAATAATTAAAAAAATGGTTTTTTGCTTATATATATGTTAACTATATTATATATTTCATGTGTGGCCCCAGAAAATTCCTCGGTGTGGACCAGGAAAGGCAAAAGGTTGGACAGCTGTGGTTGAATGCATTCCAAAATGATGTTTGCTGTGTTAGCTGCCAGGGCATACTGCCAGCTCGTGCTGTACCTACTGCTGAGCAGCATGGCCAGATCCCTTTCTGCTGAGCTGCTCTCTAGTCACTCATCTCCCAGTCCGTACCTTTATCTGTCACTGCTCTGTCCCATGTTCAGGATCCAGCATCAACCTTTGTTGAACTTCATGCCATTGATTCCTTTGTAAGGCCTCTTATCCCTCTTATCTTATCTTTGAGGGCAAAGAAAGGTGCATACAAGCTCTGGAAACAAGGGCGCGTCACCTGGGAAGAACGCAGGGATGCTGCCTGGACTTGCAGATGTGGGATCAGGAAAGCCAAGGCACAGGCAGAACTGAACTTGGTGAGAGATGTTAAAAACAGTATGAAGACATTCTATAGGTACATTAGCCAGAAGAGACAGGCCAAAGCGAGTGTACCTCCTTTGGTAAATGTAAAAGGAGAACTGGCTTAAATGGATGAAGAGGAGGTTGAGGTATTGAATGAGTTCTTTGCCTCTGTCTTCACTGGCAGCAAGGATTCTGATATTTCTCATATCCCTGAGCCCTGCATCCCTAAACCTGTAGGCGGGGACCAGGGGAGTAAACCCCCCCCCGCCACTGTAAGGGGGTCCGAGCAAGTCCAAGACCGCCTCATGAGACTGAATGAGTACAAGTCTATGGGGCCGGATGGCATGCATCCCTGGGTTCTGAAGGAGCTGTCTGAGGTGGTTGCCGAGCTGCTCTCCATCATATTTGAAAAGTTGTGGGTGACAGGTGGGGTCCCAGATGGCTGGAGGAAGGGTCACATCACTTCCACTTATAAGAAAGGGAGCAAGGAAGATCCAGGGAACTACAGGCCGGTGACTCTCACATCTGCACCTGCGAAGATCATGGAACAGATCCTCCTGGATGACATGCTTGATCACATGAGGAATTGATCTGAGACAGCCAGCATGGCTTCACCAGGGGAAGGTCATGCCTAATCAGTCTAGTGGCCTTCTGCGATGGAGTGATGGCATTGGTGGACAAAGGGAAGGCAGCCAGTGTAATTTACCTGGACTTGTGCAAGGCCTTTGACATGGTCCCCCACCACATTCTTATCTCTGGAGGGATGTGGATTTGATGTGTGGATCACCTGATGGCTAAGGAATTGGTTGAAAGGCCTCAGACAGAGTGTGGTGATTAATGATTCTATGTCCAGATGGAGGCTGGTAACGAGTGGTGTCCCTTGGGGGTCTGTCTTGGGACTGGTGCTCTTCAACATCTTAATCAATGACACTGAGGATGGAATTGAGTGCACCCTCAGCAAGTTTGCTGATGACACCAAGCTGAGTGTTGCAGTTGACACGGTGGAAGAAAGGGATGCCATTCATAGGGACCTCAACAGACTTGAAAGGTGGGCCTGGGAGAACCTAATGAGATTCAACACAGCAAAGTGCAAGGTTTTGCACTTGTGCCAGAGGAATCCCAAGCATGTATACAGACTGGAAGGCGCAGTCCTTGAGAGCAGCCCTGCAGAGAAGAACCTGGGGGTCCTGGTGAATGAAAAACTTAACATGTGCCAGTAGTGTGCTCTTGCAGCTTGGAAAGCAAATGGTATCTTGGGCTCCATTAGAAGAGGGGAGGCCATCAGGGACAGGGAGGTGATTGTCTCTCTCTATTCTGCCCTTGTGAGGCCCCATCTGGAGTACTGTGTCCAGGTCTGGAGCCCACAGTACAAGAAAGACAGAGAGCTGTTAGAGAGGGTTCAGAAGAGGGCCACAAAGATGATTAGAGAGCACCTCCCCTATGAAGACAGGCTGAGGGAGATGGGCTTGTTTAGCCTGGAGAAAGGAAGGCTGAGGGTTGACCTAATTGCAGCCTTTCAGTACCTAAAGGGAGCCTATAAAGAGGAGGGGAGTCAACTCTTTGAAAGGGTAG
>PPHD01023098.1:0-12589 GCA_002909625.1 Bambusicola thoracicus | reverse complement strand
TTTCCAACCTTGATGATTCTGTGATTCTGTGATTAGGAAAAAAAAAGACAAACTATACCAGCAATAAAAGCATTCCTATTAAAAAATAACAGACTTATTACATTAAAAGCTTCAAATCAGCCAAACCTTCTGCTCATTCCTGGAGTCTTTGGAATATAGGGCATTTGTTATGGCTGTAGGTTTGTAGCAAGCTGAGATACTCCAATTATGTAAGAAAATAACAGGTAATCTGTTTTCTTAGGGGGATACCGGTGTTTATCCTGCTAAATGAAAATGAATATATGATGTATGTAAATGTATGATTAATTTCATGTATTATTCAGGGAGAATTATCAAAGTCTTAAAAGTTGTTAAGCATTGCAATAATTTTTTTTTTTCTTTAAATATGCAGTGGCAACTTTTAAACTTCGGAGGTGGATAGCCAGGAGGAATAATTTTTCTTTCTTAGCATTAAGAATATTTTTATTCCTTTTATTAAGGTAGAATTTGAACAATAAAGGGGATAATTAGATACTTCATTTACACTGAAAGAATATCTTGTGTGTTACTAGTGACTGACTATCCTAAACCAAAACAGGAGAGAAATCTGTACTATAAAGCTTTTTAAGCCCTCTTTGACATAAATGATGTGATCAGAGATGCAAATTTACCCGTTGCCTTTGGAAAATGTATGTGATTTTGGTGGAGAATTGGAGATTAGTGGGCCAGTAATGCCTGTACCCAGAGAAACATACCAAGATAAAAAGACAAAAATAGATGTCCTCTCCAGCTTGCATTTAAGCTTGTTCACAATTTACCATGTTTGCAACATATTAATATCACATGTACATGTGCAGCTGGATCTGACCCATGATCTAATGGCCATACTGATTGCTTACACTCAAAATTCACTCTGCATCCACTGGCCCAAACAAAATCCTACACAGTAAAAATAAGGCTCCACCTTATGAACATTTTGGAAAAATAAATGATGCATTTTCATTGGCAATCTCCAGCCACTAATGTCTCTCTTCTAAGGCATCCTTTCAATACAGAAAGGACATTGAGGTGCCGGAGCAGGTCCAAAGAAGGGCAACAGGGCTGGTGAAGGGCTTGGAAAATATGCCTTGTGAGGAGAGACTGAAGGAACTGGGGCTGTTTAGTGGGGAAAAGGAGGCTGAGGTGAGACTTTATTGCTCTCTTCCAATATCTGAAAGGTGCTTACAGCGAGAGCGGGGCAGGTCTCTTCTCACTGGTGACAGGACAAGGGGAAATGGCCTTAGGTTGCACCAGGGGAAGTTTAGATTGGATATCAGGAAGCACTTCTTTACAGAAGGGGTTGTTAAGCACTGGAATAGGCTCCCCAGGGTGAGTCACCATCCCTGGAAGTGTTCAAGAGCCGTTTGGACGTGGTGCTCAGGGACATGATTTAGCAGAGGGTTGTTAGAATTAGGGTAGTATGGTCAGGCTGTGGTTGGACTTGATATTGAAAGTCTTTTCCAGCCTAAGCAATTCTATGATTCTGTGATAAGGATAACTTGAGATTACCAGAGTAACCTGTTTAGTGAAGTTTGTATTATTCCACAAGCAACCATGGCATCTGACTGTTGCAAGTTAATGTGATTTTCTTTACATTAAATAATAGGCTATTTGCACTGATGCAATCATTGACCAAATCTCAACAGAAATATTGTTTTATGTATCACCTGTAACCAAGCATTTTCCTTCCGTTTCAGTGCAAGGGGAAACACTAATAAACCTTCAGTACTGATTTGAAGCAAACTGTTTTACGTTGTCCTGAAATTGAGTGAAATTGTTACTACCTTTATGTTAATGGGATACTCTCTTTAAATACAAAGCATTGCAGCCATTCTGCTAGAGCTTCTCTGTACTGAGAACATTAATATCTTTGTACTTTTCTACCTATGCAGTACTAAAAGAGAGAATTCAGTTTCTCACTTGTGGCCAGAACTCTTTCTTCTTGAACTATGAGTGCTGTATGGTGTGTCAGAGAAAGAAATTGTGATTTTATGACTACCCCATGTGCGTGGACAGCGTATGGTTGTTTCTCTGTTGAATAAGATTTCTGTGCCACAAAGTTTCTGTTAATAGCATATTCTTTCAAGCTTATTTGATCACATCCTCCCTGTAATAGGACTAAAAGTGTCTCATGAATGGAAGTAAAAAATATTATGTCGTGAAGGTTAGGTGTATAGTAAACTTTCAGTATAATACCAGCACTGCATTCTCTAGGCACAGCTAATAGTAGGTTGCTCCAAAAGTAATGCTCCCTATTTATTTCCCTGTAAAATACAATTGCTACAAAGAGCATAATAGGACTATTTGATAGAGCAAATTCTCAGGTGCAGAACACTTATTTTCAATACATTCATCACTGTTTGCTCTTCATTTTCATCAGCAATGAACAAGAGCCTGCATGCTGAGCTCACGAAAAATCTGCACCAGCAGAAGTGACCCACTCTCAGTGTCACCACTGCTAAAATGCACCAACCAATGCCTCATTGTACTTATATACATTCTTTGGTCTGCAAAAATGATCAACAAGCATCGAGGAATGACAATGAATGTGAATGTTCTCCATGTGGAGGAATTCCATGACACACCTTTGTTTCTTATACACTTCTGTGTCAGATGCCATCCTGTCAGACTGCCCCTCTGCTGCCATCTGTCACACAGCAACAAAATGTAATGGAATATTGGTGGTGAGGTTCAAACTCTTCTGCCATACCAGGACCATCTAACTCTGTCATCATGGGCCAACATAATAAAATATGAGGCATTATTTTCAGAGCAGTCCTTGTATTTTGTCATATTCCTGGGAAAAATCATTAAGAAACTGGACAAGTACATATTTAAAAAATCCATACAAAATGAAGATGCTTAATTTTTTTTTTTTTTCTGTGCTTTTACTATGCAGTAATATTGATGTTGTGTATTTGGAATTTGATATTGTTTCCAGTAGACATATTCATCAAGATACAACAGAGAAACAAAGTCCTTTATGTATGAGCTTTATGAGGGGAGTCCTGCCATTTTATGCTCTTTGTAACAAAACAATATGAATAAACTGTTTAAAGACAGACAAGTGAAGAACTTCAGTAGTTTATCTGTGCCAATTAAACCAAAAGTAATCAAAATGTGGAACATTTGCTGTACTCTTCTTCTCAAAAAGGTATTTTTATGAAAACTTGGCTTGAGTGGAAAATAATGTCTATTGCTTTAAAAGCTTAGTAAAATAGTCTTTGACATTTCTTAATGAAGATAACTTCCTAAAGTTCCTTACTATACTTAATCTAAGACTACTGTTCCATTACTCGAAAAGCAGTCTAAATTTAAGGCAATGTAGTTAGTTCCCTTTGAAATGTATGACTATTACAATTTTGATTTTAAATACTATGATATACTGGCCAATATATCTTATTTTTTATAGAAAGCTCTTTTCTTTTTTAGGTCACTCTATTTAAAAAAAAAAAAAGAAAAAAAAGAACAAAATTCTTTAGCATTTTGAGTGACTTGAAACATTCAGTACAGTCAAAAATACAGATATGAGATCCGTCATCTTCCTGACAGTGACCTGACAAGTGAAAGCCCAATCTGTCTTAAAAGCAGAAGGAATTTAATACCAAGGAAAGTTGTAGTAATAGTATTTAGTGTTGGATTTTCTCTGCAGGTACATCAGGTATCCCTTTGCCACTGGCTTCAAGGCACCTTTCAGTCATTTAGAATTATTCTTTTCAGTTTCTGCTTTTTATCCAGCTTAAAAAGAGTTTTTTTTTTTGCCCTGGCATCTGAAGATTCAGCTCCTCCGTTAGTATTTTGCTATAATTAATCTTCTGCACCAATTTGTAATGCAAACATTCTAAATACTATGTTGACAGTAACTAATATCTTCCACACTACTTTCTGGATAGCTTCTGTATTTCATTGCAAAAGCATGGACAGATTGTCACATAACTTTTGGGGAATATATGGAGATTTTGTAGCTGCCTGGTGATTGTGTGCATCAGTTGTAACAGGGGAATGTTATGCTATGTGACATAGTAGAGATGATGTACTCTTATTTCTGTAATTTTTTACTTCAGTCACTGACTGTATGATCTGTTGAAGTCAATAGAAGGCAAAAAGAGAAATTGTTTGATGAGATGGTCAAGGTTATTTGCGATTGTTTGAGAAAATAGTTCAAGCTTGAGGTTAAACTGCTATACCACAGCTGTAGGTAGCTTCCTATTTGCTCCTTTGGAAGGCTTTGTCTGTGGGGCATGGGGGGAAAAAAAAAAAAAAGATTTGAAGCTTTGTACAAACTGAACAAGTTTTAAGGATTTTAATTTATTCCTTTGGGGCACATTTCATTTCTGCAAATTAAAAGGAAAAGTATGCTAATGATAATGAAATGTAAATAGTGTTGTGCAAAAACTCATCTTCTAAATGTTGTATCTTCCTTCCTATATATTATTTTTCTTCCATTGTTTTCTTCTTTCTCAGTCACAAATGGAAGTAAAAATTAAATGTATTTCAGTCATTTTTATTATTATTTCAGTCTTCATTTTCTCAACATACCAGTTGCATTAAATGTCTTTCACATAGATACTTCAGCTCATATGCTAGAAACTCAAATTTTGTGCTGGCAGACAAGCGCAGTGACGTTTTCCTGAGCTGTCTTTACTGCCACCACACTACATATTCATTCTCTGCTGAGAGTAAGGGAGTAAGAGCTTTTTCATCCTGAGACAGCCTGTGTTGAGAAGTTAGAAGTTAAATTTTTTGTAGGTTTCTTTTCTTCTTCTTTTTTTTTCTTTTTTTTTTTGTTTTTTTTTTTTTTTTTTAAGAAATGGATGGCAATTGCCATCTTTTTAAAACTTCCAGACAAAACTCTTGAGAATTTTGACAGCCATTAGTGGTGACAGTTCTTTCAAGTTTAGAAATTTACACAACATGTCTTTTCTTTTCTGTTTTTAGCACAAGAAGAATGGGCTACAACCCGTTCCAGCCTAAAGGCACCTCCTCCAAGGTCAGCCCGAGGGGCTTACAGGGAACACCCCTATGGTAGATATTGAAGGTCCTCCTCATCTGTGACCTCATCTCAAAGACAATTAATAGCCTGTGGTCTCCGCATAAACAGCAACAAGACAAGTAATAGTCAATTTCTTTTCTATCCTAGGGATTACTGCTCATTATTATCCTATGTACTACTTGTATTTCCTATAACATTGGAGTGACATTGGCATTAGTATTATTTTATAACACGGACTTAAAAAAAAAAAAAAAAGGCAGAAAAAAAAAACCTTTGGCAAGCATTGTCTATAAATAATTCAAAGATAATGTTCTGTTGGTTGTATTCATTGCTGTGTGTAACTTTAAAAGCATGAACCTGTTACAGATCTTGAGTCTCTCTACATACTAGCTAAGGCTGAGTTTTTGTTTAGGGTTGCTGAAAGACTGTAATATGATTCTTTTTTTTTTTTTTTTTTTTTCTTTTTTCATTTGAACCATACCATAATCAAGTTGTAGATAAGATGTTTTAACCTGTCTTTTTTAATATATGTTAGTTTAGATTAAGATGTTCGATATTAAGTTTGTAAATTTAATTTTAAATGCTGTTTTAATGGGGTTGAAAACAAGCAGCTACTGTATGTATGTAGCTAACTGAATTTGTTCAGTGTTTTAACCTGTATTTGTTAAAAAAAAAAAATCACATAAAGTTCCATGTGTAAGCTTCTCTAAATAGGAAACCATAATTTTGTCAAATATGTTTGCCATAATTTGTCAATAAAGCTGAAACCTTTTGTAACAAACTAAATTTGGAATTACTTGTTTTCTAGCTTTAAATGCCTGCTTTATTTCTTTTTCAAGAGATGCCTAAAATGTTTTTTATATAAAAATTACAAAAATGAACCCAAGCTTGTTTTAAGATTTTTTTGTGTAAGACTTTAAAAGTTGTATTAATAACTTCTGGTTGTTAAATAATTTAAAAGTTAACAAACTAAACTGTTACATGAATCATGGTTAGTATCCACTAATGTATAACATGTTAATGGAAAAAAATGCTTTAGAACAATAAATGGATTTTAAACTATCCTCTAAGCTTGATCTTGCTAAACACAAACTCTGATTGACTTGTTTGTATTAGCATGTCTCTCGTGAGAATGTAATGGAGTTTAAAGAGGTAAGATTACCACTTACCACTGTTAGACTGTCTAAATGCTAGTTCTTCAACCTTTGAGTTTCCCCGCACATTAAATATCCCATTCAACATGTAAGCATTGCATAGATTCACATATTTGTTTTCACTCGGAAGAGTGTGTTGACTGCATTTTTGTAGTATATATCAATTTGTCTTGATAAACAAATCATCAGTGTCACTGCCCAGTTGTTGGTATTCAACTTCAAAAACTTTATTTGTAATTTTCAGTGCTAAATATCACCGCCCTTGAATGCAGTTAGAGGGCTGATATTTCTTTTGAGACTATCAGACTTGATGGCTGATGATTATTAAGGAAATATGTCGCAGGACTCAAAGGATGACTAAACGTTAAACAGGTAACACTAATAGTAACTCTGTAATTTTGAGTATGCAACAGTAATGTTAAATATTCTCAGTTATTAAGTTACTGATAGTTAAAAAAGTAAACCTACCAAAAGATAACAAATAGGTATATAGGCTATTAAAATATCTAATTAACATTAACTAGTGACAACAAAATTATTCTGCAATATATAACCCTCAAGGTAATAAACAGAACTAAAATTAGCAATAATAGTAATGCAACTCTTGCTAACAACAAATATATAACCTAAATTTTGATGAAAACAAAACAAACAAACAAAAACAACAGATGACTTGATAATAGGGATGCCAAAACTGTTAATCCTTTAAATACAGTCTTTTTGTTTACAGTGGCTTTTTGTCAATGTGATTGGTTTACTTTTTTGATGAGAATAAAGTAGTTTGTGAACAAAGTCTCTTGCAGCTGGAGTTGCATGCTAACTCTTTTTGGATAGTTTACAAAGCATATGTTCTGTCATTTGAACCTGACGTGTTAAAGTGAATGCAGTAGGCTATGTGATGGTTACATTGAGTTTATTCTGTCTCACTGTTTCAGGGCTCTGGACAGCTAAGCAGCAGATCTGCTAAAAAGTGCTCAGGTAAGCTCTGCCACATCTCAGGGTTTTTTTCCTATTTCGTGTTTTATCTGTGCATTTCTCTGTACTAATGCATGGAAACATGTTCACCTCTAGTTTTAAAACAAATAATTATTTCCAGCAATGTTTCCTCATGTAGCAGCACAATGGTATAATGGTAATCAAAGCATTTGCTTCTGTAAGGTACAATATCTTTGAGTCAAATGGAAGTCTTGTACTCAAGTATTTTGATGGTGAATATTAACGTGGTATGTCTTCCAGCTGCTCCTGCTAAAAACAAGAAATCATGTTGTTAGAGTTAGGGTAGTATGGTTAGGTTGCAGTTGGACTTGATGTTCTTTAAGGTCTTTTCCAACCTGAGCAATTCTTTGATCCTATGTTTATCAAAAACATATTTAGATTTTGGTAACAAATTAGTCACGTGAAATAGAAAAATACAGTACTGGCTTACCTGTTGCTTCTCCCAGTATTTATCATTACTTTGTATGGCAGAAATAGCTGTAGATATACTTATTCTTTTGCTTAGTGATTATTTATTTGTTACACTAAGTTTGTTATGTTCTAAAATGACAGATATCGTAATAGTCTTACAATACAAGGATATGAATCAAGGCAAAATTTGCTGTATTTCTTTGTTACAAATATCTAACAATAAAGGTGTTTGTTTTTATTATAAACTTGCCACTCACAAACTTCAGATTTTATGTGAGATTTTCAGTTGAGGACAATGTCACTGTTAGAAACACACACACAAAAAAAAGTCAGCTTGGACAGGACTTCATCCAAGCTGACTTCACCCAGAAATGTCCACCTAGTCACAAAATGCTCAGATTTTCTTACTCTCTTATGATTGTTAAATTAGATAACAGTTAATAAACAAAACAGATGCTGTGCACTAAGTACACAAACCAAACACATGTATCACCCTGGCATCCATTTCTGTGTTTGGGTTCTGGCTGATGTAAGATTTTCAGCTATCAAGTGTATTCAATGGTTACTTATCAGCACAGGTTGGATTGTCTAGCAAGATAGATTTTCCTCTCCAATGGGCTGCCTTAAGACCTTGACAAGTTTGATTTAGGTAGTACAGCTGTTTTACGGGCCAAGGTGATGTGACTGCATGGTACAGTTGCTTCAGTTTGAGTGTGCCACTGCAGTAAAACGGTTCCACCTACCCACCTTTCATAGAGTTATACAAATGTGCTTCAGTCACTGTATGTTATATCTATGCATAGGAAAAACACATTCTTCTGTTATAAATGCAGTTTCATACTGGTATAACTAATAATAGATTATTATTTGCCACAGATTTTGCTGTAATTCAGAAAAGCTTATATGCTTTCTTTACTTGATGTAATGGAGATCCAGTGGTAAATGCATAAAATGAATTTCACACTAGTGCACCACGTTTTTGTATGAGGTTAACCAGTGAAAGCTCCTTGGGGGTGGACTATGGTACAGACTGTTTTATACCAGGGCACTGTCCTTTAGCACTACTGTCTCAAAAGTCCGCTTTTACT
This sequence comes from Bambusicola thoracicus, assembly GCA_002909625.1. Lineage (NCBI taxonomy): Eukaryota > Metazoa > Chordata > Aves > Galliformes > Phasianidae > Bambusicola > Bambusicola thoracicus. The sequence goes on along the minus strand of PPHD01023098.1, from coordinate 3,929 downwards.
GCTATTATTTATGTAGATTGAAAAAATTGCAGAATATGTGAGTAAAATGATGCATTGTAAAATATTCTTGTACAAGATTAATAAGAAAAAAAAAATTGAGAAGTCAGTGAAAGCAGCTGCTTATGCAAATATTTGTTCTATTGATGTACAGGAAATTAGCATGAAAAATTATCCATGACTGCACGTGCTGTTCTGTGTAACTGCAAGGTGTATTTCACATCAATTCTGAGAGAAGTTTTAAAGCTAATCACCAATGTCATCTTAATAAAAAGGGATTCTGTTCATTCTAATTAACAGTCATCTATGGGTCTTACATAAAAAGCTCCACCAAATCAGCCATAGTTTTGAGGTCCTGAAAACTTACAGACATCAGAAGACATAGAGGTTTATTTGTGATACAGTTAATTCCAAGACACTAATCACCTACCAATATGGTTTCAGATAGCAAATTGTTTTCTATGTAATAGGAAGAAAAATTAGCATTCAGTATCAAAACCACATTTAAAAAAAAACCTATATTTTTTGTACAGGTTAACCCCATCTATTGTACAGTTTGATCTTTAAAATAAATGAATGCATTATAGTTCTCAGTATTTAAAACAGTAAAATATATTATTTTACAAAATTATACTAAAATGTTTATAATTGTACTTCTTTGCAGTCAAGGTAAATATTCATTTAATTGTCTTCCTTTTAAGTATTCATTTCATTGTGGTTTTTTTTAAATGGACCTGTTGACTTTTTTAAAATACCGTTCTTTCAAGAAATAATAGATGGTAACAACGCTTATTGCCCTAAACAAATTGTTTTTTGCATTATGAATGCATGGCGTGCACATTGCAAAAATTGTAATGGATAGAATCCATGTGCCAGTTTTAAAACTCTTGATTTCTGGAGTCTCATTATAAAACTGACAGTCTGCATTGCTGAAATGATGATCAGATAGTGGAGTGAATAGCATAGTGATAGTATTTGTCACTTCATATGTCATGCTGGCACAACTTCACTTGCCAGAGAGGGGAAGCAATTTTCAAGGCTATATAGAAGCAGAGTCAGAAGAAAGCACTGAGTGAGTAAGAGCATTGTCATTTGCTGGAGCTGATTCCACAGAGATGCAACAGAAGGGACAGGCTCCTGAAAAAGTAACAGATAAGGAAATTTGCACTGCTGGACTACTTTGTCTTGTGGACTTGTTGCATGTATTCAAGAGCCATTCTAACCAAAAGACTTAGATGATCTAGAGTAACAACCTTTATCAGAAAATGAAGTCGCACCATGGATCTGTTCTGTTATTTTTTTGCTGTGAAGCTCATCTTACATTGTTTGAAGATCTTAAATCTTTTTATGAATAAATGAAGAACCTTTGGAAGTATAACATATGTGACCTCACCTCAGAGAATTTAGAGAACATTCTTCAAGCTCCCTGAGGTCCTCAGCCTCCATTCAGAATAATGGTACTGTGGCCATAAGATTGAAGATATTCCATACTGCACATGCTTCATTCAGTCTACAGTGCAGCAATAACTATTCCATTATACTTGAATTTGTGCTGGTTTCCAAAACTGAGTAACATTGTCAGTGAAAGTATATGAGTAAAACTAATCACAGTGGCAGTGATACCTGCTAAGGAATGGATGTAAAAACCTGGTCAGCAAGATCTGCAGGTTTGAAGAGTCTGTGCTTCCCTGCAACCAGGGATTCTGGTTGCAGCCAGAACTGAGATGAGCTTCTGGAATTTACTAAAGGAACCACCTTACCATTAAAATTAATGTTGTGAATATATATGAATGCACTATGTAAAATACTTGACATTTTATCACAAGAATATCATGAGAAGGAAGAATATGAGCCAATTAGGAAGAGAAGTCTTAGAAAGCTTTTCATGTTGTTTTGTATTGACTTACAGAAGGACTAAATAAGCTTACCAACACTGAACATCATTGTTTTCTGTACAACCTACTCAGGGCATTTCCTTTCTTTTGTGGAAAAAAAAAAACCTTTTTTTTTTTTTTTTTTTCAAAATATAATCTGAATTTTTATAATCCCATTGAACTTCAGGTAATGACCTGAGAATGGAAGAAGATGAAGTTGTTTTGGGAAAAGATCATACAGGTCTTATAGAATAGCTCCATCTTGTATGATAAAGAACTCTATATCAGAACATGTGTATTTTCAGGGTTCACAATGGCATAGCTCATCTGTAGGTGCATTTTATTGAGGTAGGAAAAAAAATTATTACCAGATTATTACTAAAATTACAGCATCTGGCTAAAATTAAAGATACGTCTACAGAATGAAGACTTTAATAGTATCTATTTGAAGTATTCCTCTCTTGTCTGTATACTAACCAAAGTACAAAAGGAACCTAAACTAATCGTCACAGCAAAAACAGAACAATATTTGAATACTGAACAGAAAAATAAGTCTAGTGTATTCTAAAGTTTTCTGTTCTACTAGAAATATAGATGCATTTTGTGACCTCCATGCACTTATTAGAACCCTAGTTCTAATTAACTCCCCATTAAAAAAAGGATATCTCATGTTACCCGTCTTATTATATTGTCCTATGAAGTTAGAAAAGGTTCACAGGTAACTTTCACAGACTAATTACTGTTTCAAAGGCAATCAACATCTGCCACTCTGTTGTTAGCTAATTACATTTTTCCAGTCATTAGTGTTGCTCATTGAGACCTCACTGAATGCCCTTTAAAACCATTAAACCTTTTAAACTTTTTTTTAAGTTGATTTTGTTTCTGTAGGTAAGATGCTAACATTCATTTGGAGACGTTAAGGAAAATGATTCCCCCAATAGATTTCCTGATCTATGTGGTTAGACAAATGATGAGCTTCGCTCAAGAATGTGCTCGTGTCTTCTACTGTAGACTTGCTATATGCAGTATATTTCTTCAAAAGCAGTGGAGTCTATAGTTGAATTTTGGATCCCAGTACAATTACAGGAAATATTTTCTGAGATTTCATGATTGAGCCATTTATTCTATAACTCAGTAGAACATTTTAAAATTAGTATGAATCTAAGTTTTCATTCTCAGTTGGAAGCAATCTCCAGTAACTTTTGCATAATAAAATCAGATTTCTTAATTTCTGCTAAAAGTGTATCACTTTCAAGGTTTGTTTGTTTTGATAGGTTTTTGGTTGATTGGTTTTATTTTGTTGAGTTTTTTGCATGTATAAAACATAGTAAGAAGCTCTCTTTAATACCCATTGAAATATATAAATGCTTTGTAAGAAGCTCTCTTTAATACTCATTGAAATATATAAATCCTTTCTTTTCTAAAGTAATTATCTTTGAAATTTAGGACGTTTTACCATAGAATAACAAGATTTCTTGAGAAAACATTCTTCAAGCTTCAGGCCTGTACATCAGAAGAAAGTTTTGTAGGAAGAAGATCACACCTGTGCTATATCAATGTAGGACTCATATTCATACATCCAAAAGAAAAAGAAAAAAAGGAGTTGAATAGTTGATTCTGTAAATCCTGTGTGTTCCCAAAGAAGTTTTCAAGATACTGTGTAGAAATGGTAAAAACTTTCTGATATCTTTTAGTGACATATATATGAATGTGAAAATAGGATAATGGAAATGCTTCAGTGGTCTAATAAGAGTAGAATTAATTTTGAAGACATTTTTTATTTCTCCTTGTTTTTTCTGTACACTTTCAATTTAGTTGAGGTATAGTTTCTTCTTATTAAGTGTTTCATATGGTGTTATTATAAAGTGTGAGAATGCCTGCTTATGTCGGGTTTAGCACTGTTCTTGTCGTACTGGATGTGTTAGTTGGATGACATGACTATGAACTACTGAACTGTTTGTTTATGACATTCTTGGTTTCTTTCCTTTCCTTTTGTAGAGTAAATAGAACAAAGTTCAACATAATTTGCATCTGATTTTTTTTTTTTTTTTTTTTTTT